>WAAB01020143.1:91412-115283 GCA_013389865.1 Piaya cayana
GCCTTTTACAACCTTGCAGCATTTCATTAAGACATAGATATCTTTAGCCATGTTCACAAAAAGTCACCAGGTCATACACGTCTTTCCATAACAAGTAGGTGGTTCTGTTTCCCCAGTTTTCAAACGACCTACACCACCAACTGCATAAAACCAGTTAATACAGCTTTGAAATGCCATTACAAATGCAGATGAGCTTGATTAATCTCAAACATGTTTTGATTTCACCGGTAAGATGTATTATAATGTTTAAGAAAGCAATGAAGCATTAGCTTTGCCACTGGAATGAAACATTTCCAAAAGCCAAACTTGGTCTTCCAACACTCTTGACATGTACTACAAGTAGATAAAACTCTAGGCCGTCTTTCACCAGGCAACAGAACATTTAGGAACCAAGGTCATTATCTTTTGTTGCCTGGAACTTTGGCTGTCCCAGTAATCTCTGAAGTGACCTAAGCTGTCAAAACAATTCCACCTGCTCTGTTACTACCTGCTACTACAGCACTCATACGCAGAGCCGTCAAACAACACAGTGGTTCAGATTGAAAGATTAAGTCTGCAGCATCAAAGAAGTTACTATATTATTTAAGCAGTTATCTATACAACATTACAGCATTCTGCACTCAGATTCATATCACTCAAGAAGGCATTAGCAGTAATAGTGCTAGAAAGCAGCTGAATTTAAGAACTTCGAACATGAAAACCTTCCCTCCACTCTCCAGGACTTTCCTGGAGCTGGATACCCAATAGGTCACAAAATTATCTGGTGTAAGAGCAGTAGTCCTTCAATAATCTCTTTACTGTTTCCCTTTTAGTTACTATGTCTCAAAATTTTCCTTTGTATTATATCCAAAAACATTTTGGATATAAAAAAACCCCTTTATTATCTATAGACTAGCCTGTAGAATTTAAACATACTTGAGGGGCAATTTATATTTATCAAAGCTAGAGACATAAATTACTACTCTTATCTTCCACTCTTGCCTCCCCCAACAGTGATTAGGGATGTTCAGTTTATACAAGTGCTGAATTTGAGAAGTATTACACACCCTTTAACTGAAACAAAGGTTGAAAGGACATCTCATTTCAGCATCCAACACCACTGATACTGGTTCAAAAAAATTCATTCAAATTGCTACTGTGAGGAAAAAAACCCATGCTCTGCACATACAACCAGAGAGGAAGAAACATGTCACCAACAAAGAGGATGCATTTTCCAGTGCTTAAGCAATAAATCTAAACGACATAGGAGAAGTTTCTACTTTGATTGTTTTTATTCAAATCAATATACAAATATTTCAAGATGTACAAAAATAAAAAGGACATTCTCTACATCTTAAAAAACCAAATTTACTTCTATTTCTGCACTCATTTCTGTGGGAAATCCTAATCAGCAGATGCTTTCCTGTTCTATTCAGAGGATTTCGTGCCAAAACCTTTCCCCCAAAATCTAGCCAGGCTTATAAATACAAGTAACATGTCAAAAAAACCTAACACCGTAAATGTCCCTGAACAGATCACAAAAAATTCCATTTCTCACAGTTAATAACCATGATAACAGTTCCCTAATGATTCTAGGACAAACTAAATTCTGATGGATCGCTTGCAATTCAAGCCTTCTGTAGTTAGTCGGACTACATTCTTTAAGCTATTTTTACAAATCCAAAAAAAAAGCAATTTTAGCTTTGTTGATAGCATTCTTTCCTTCCTCCCTCCCTCCTTGCCCCAAAGTTTCAACTCTCAAAAAAAAATTAAATCTGCAAATAAGAATAAAAATCTGTAGAAGAGGTCTGAACCCAAAGTAATTGGGTTTTACATCATCTACCAAGATAACACGAATTGAAATGATCACCTCTTCAATATCACCTTGTCCTAATTAATGTAGTGGAAGCACTATCACTAACACTGTTTTGAACCACCCTATAATGTATAAACAAATAATTTTTGTATTAAATTTTGCTCAGTGATATTAGTTAACTAGTTCATCTCAACATTGTCATTCTACTTGCTTTAACATTTGGTCACGACATTTTCTTTTCATGTTCTGCCAGCCGATGTTTTCTGGACCTGTACTAATATAATGATACATGAGGAAATGTTTGTGGAAAGAGGTAGCCGCATAAACTGATAATTATCAGAAAATAAATGTTTGAGGCACAAGTCCTTTAGGTCTCAAACACAGCAAGAGGCTTTAAAATTGAAAACAGCATTGCTCAGTTTACATATACGTGCTCAGTCTCTAAAAGAAATGCAAACTGACAGTAGTTCAGAGAAAGCTCCTGAGAAACAGGTTCTCTCCCATTTTTTTATTTGCCATTCTCTCAGCTGTCAACTTCATCCACATCATATAATGAAGTTGCTTGGTAAGAGAACAGTTAATGTCTGCTTGTTCAGTGTCCAGAACACAGGCACCCAAGCCATAATTTTCTAGCTGCCACCTGTAAACTAGAAATATTTACCTAGCCTATTATGGATAGGGAACTCATTGACTTTACTGTGATGGAGATGAAAGTAGGTTTTATAATAGCATCCTGCCTGCAGCACACAACTATACTAGCTTTCAATCCCAGTGCTTCTACAGGTATGACTCCCTCCTGTCTAAAAAATCCAAACAGCTACAACAAAAAACACTAATACTGCAGAAGTAATGTTTAATTCTGTATGATTAATTAGTTTAGTATAGCAAAACCATTATTCTCAATACTTTAAGTTCATCTGAATGAAATACCATTATTCCATACTTATGTGTACGGAACACAAGTTATATTTCTCCAGCAAATTTTAGTCAGTGTTTTATTTCCTGCTGTCTTAAAACATTTTAAGGTTGTCCTGTGAACTCATTTCAGCACTAATACTTGCCATACATTTATTTTTGTACTCCGGGGGAAAAAACTTGCTCTTCTAAAAAGATCCCGAGTATGTATTTCAACCACTACTCCACACGTCATATTTCACATGGAGTATTTTAAATGCTGGTAAAATCAGGACATTCTCCAGTTAAGATTAGAGGACAATACTAGTTAAGACTGAAGGACAGCTCTGTAAAATAATATTTGAAGCCTACTGAGGCTTTCCGTTTCTTTCTAAGATTTAAAAAAACACCATAGTTGGTTTTACTGGAAACTGAGAAGACAAAGAACTTGAAATTTATTTATTACTATGCAAGGCAAACAACATAACATGGGAATCATACTTGGAAAAGTAGCTAAACAGTAACCTGTAGGTAAGTTGCTGCTACACAGACACTTTCAGGAAGTTTTGGCTGTCTAGTCACCTACTTCCTGCAGCTAAGTTCCATACAGACCTATTGGGAAACCATCAGCTAGGATCCAGAATCAATATAAAGCAAAGAGTTTCTGATGTAAGGAAATTCCTTCATTTGTTATAAGGTGGGAAGACACATCAGATCTTATAAAACAGCAAGTTTGAGAGGTAGCATAGTTGCTCATTTGACTGGGAGAGGTAGAGCTAGTTCAAAAATCAATAGCTAAGGCCAGTCAAAATGATAATTATCCAAAGTCTTCTAATATGAAAAAAAACTTTCAGTCCAAGACTGCTTATGTTACCAGGGCTTCAGTTGTCTTCCTCATATTTGCTCACTTTTACATAGGTAAGTTCACTGTAAAATATCCATTCAGGGAGAGAACTACATTTTGGCACGTGTCAACCAATTCATCTACGTTATACATCTCACTGCTATGAATGTTATTATAGCTAAATGGCTTTCCTCTATTGGCAGGTTGATATAACTACAAAACCAAATACATATAAAAAGCTAGAAGCAAGTTAAGCCTTATATGCCATACAGTTTACCTATATAAAGTTCTCCATGCAACCACCTCCCACAGGAAAAAAAGACCCACTATTTTAGAGACAACAGCCAAGAAGACATACTGGTCATACAGTCAACAGATATTAAAATGCTCATATGATAAAACTTAAAGACATCTAGGTATAGAATCATACATAATGTTCCCTTGGATTGATGTAGACTGTTCCATGTCCTGAGTTTTGCGGGTATCTGCTGCTCCAATTCTTGTAGTATGTTTGTTGATAAAGTGGATACATATGCTGAAGACTATCTTGCTCCTGCGGTTCTTCAGCTTCACAAGTAAGATGCCTTCCATTCACAATTTGCTAAACACACACAATAAGAAATCAGTTCCACAGAACCTGTGTAGAACCTGCAATTCCTATTCCTGTTAAAGCTTAATGCAAACTAAAAGGTGAATGATTTCAACAGCCTTATGAATCAAGAAACAAACAAAATCCAATCACTAACAGACATGACAGAAGTGTTAGTAACTACTCAGAGTTAGTCAAACGTTTGTTTTTAAGAAGTTATATTTTAAGGCTCAAGAAATCTAAAAAGCCAATCACCTACTATGAAAGTTTCTCAGCACTCTTGTGCTTTTACAACTAAAATGTCAAAACTGTAGTATTTATGTACATATATTAGCCAGCAAAACTACCTAGGAAATACAGGATATTAAAATTATATTGATACTTCCTACTCCATGGACAGCAAAACTACACGTCCAACAATTATCGACTAGGATGGGTAAACATTTTCTCCTTCACAAAAAATATCCTTATCTTATTTTAAAGAACAAGATGAAATCAAAGAGTCAATCAGGAATTCAAGTGGTCTCATTATTTACCATGTGCTGTAGGTTTCCAACATCTTTCTCTCTGTACTGGCTTTGTAAAGCGAACTGTTCTTTCTGAAAGAATAAACATTACAGTGGAAACAAGTCAAAATTCAACACTGCACAACAGGTTTGGTTTATACTAAAATGCTAGCCATCACAAAACACACTCTGCCTTGTGAAGTGTTTTAACTGACTGCCATTTAGAATACTACTGTTGAACTAACACCTGGCAGGAAAAAGATAGTATTGTCAATTTATGAAGTGTTATTTACACATTTAATTTTGACTTTTTTAATCTAAGCATAAGCATGCTTGCGATGAAAAAGCTTTAATTTAACATTACATTGATTCTAGATAAGCCACAGGTTAAACAAAGTAAAATCCAAAATCAGTTATGAGGTATAAAGTTCCCACAACCATCTTATGGATAAACCAGATTTTGTATAGAAGTATTTGACTGAAAAAGAACTTGTGCACTACTGAAAGTAGGAGTGTTTGTTTCTTAATTTAATATAATTAAAGAAAGTACTTATGACTGAAGAATTAAACACTTCTAATGACATTACACAAAACAAATACAAGAAAATGCCTTTCAGTGCAGTTAAAATAATTTTATTTTTCCCTTATTAACTTCCTTTATTATAGAGCAGCATAGATATATTTACAACTTATTTCCTCAAGTTTTAAAACTGACAGTCTACACTGGCTAGATGTTTTATCACTAACTTATTCTGTGACGTCTAAAACCCATTCCTCAAAGTAAAATCTCTCGAAAATGCTATTTCAGAAGCCTAGCAGGACCTGATAAACGTGCATAAGGAACTAATTAGCATCCTATTCAAAGGACAGAACAAGAGCTAAGAGCAATGAAAGCTCTCCCAAACACCTATCACATCACACTATACCTCAATGTCAACTTGAGATCTGGTCCTACTGTTCAGCATGGCTTGCTATTGAAAATATAGCCATGTACAGCAGTAAGTTCTTCTGCAACTCAAATAGGAGTCCATTGCTTGATTCATTAAGCCCATCAGTCCTCTGGAACATTTGCTATGCTAGAATGGGAAAAAAACCCAACTTAATGTCCAGCTGGGTCCTACTACCCAATTCTCTCTCTTCCTTACTAAAGCAGCAATAGAAAAATACTTCATTCTGTAGTATAGTCTTTGTTGGTTCCTAAAGAACAATCCCACTACCAAGATCAATAGTTTTATGGTCTGCTTAACACTAAGCTTCAAAACCCATTAGTGCCACAGTTATTACTGTAACAAAAAATGTCTTAAAGATGACAGTGATCTAGTGTGTTAGAGAGGTGTCTCTATCACATAACTCTACAGACAAATCTCTCAGAGACTCCTTAACAAAACCAGATTCTCAGGGAGCAGATGGTCATTGCCCTACCTATACCTATTACATTTCAGAAGAAAACTGTTCCCATATGTACTAGAGCCTTGTGATGGCTTTATGAGCTAGTGCATTGAGCTTGAACACACATAGCAAACACCAACATTTCCAACAGCATGACCATGACTATGCTTTGACCTGTCAGAAGTGCTCGTGTCAGCCCTCCATTCAAAAAGGCTAACATATAAATAAAATTACAACTACATTAAAGATTTACATAACACAAATGATAAACCTGTCCATTACAGTATATACATATTAAAGAATGAAGACATAAAACTTCTAGACAGAAAACAGTATCACAGAAATCTTGGCTTTCTTGTAACTATACTACTTCTGGAACAGTTGGAAATTATTAGTACTCCCAATACTGATGAAAAGTATAAGCTCTATATGTTAATGGCAATCGAACCCATGTTCAAGTACACAAATGATTCATAAAATTAGATAACTTCAGCCTAACTAGTTAAGAAATAATACCAGATAGCAATATTGTTCATAGCACACATTTAAGAATGTTACATGCTGGTTATCTATATTTAATGTGTAGTTAGCATGCCAAGTACAGAAGAAGTGACATTTATTGACAGAGGTTTTTGTTAGAAAGCCAGCACTACTGCCATGTAAATAAGCATACTTACTATGCATTTGGAAACAAACTAGAAAAATACAGCAAAAGAAGGAACTTCTGTTGGAGCTGACCCAGATGTTTGGTTGAAGTAGTATCACCCATACTTACATCTTGCCTAACAGCATTTGAGTGTTTGAAGATAATACTCAAAGTAGATTTCTGTTCTTCAAAATGGTCCTTCACTTGGTAGGAAGAGCATCACATCCTTAAATACTTCTTTCAGAACGGCCAACTGATTCCTTGAGTCATTATTCATATATCCATCATGATAAACACAGTTAAAGTGTCCTGCACACCTCTGATATTTTCAGTGCTTAAAAGAGTACATGTGGGACAATCTCAGAAGGCACCAGCAGTGCTAAATTCAGCTGCTGCTCAACAACTGGAGTAGATGTTTATCTAAGTAATTCACCACGTTGATCAAATGGGAGAAAAGAGCTGTCTAGATTTTGCCAAGGTGTCTCTTGAGCAGTATCTTCGAACTTTTACTGCTTGACTCATGATTCACTAGTAGCATTTCTCAATTAAGAACTTGTTTCCCTCTCAACCTAAAGCTTACTGTTAAGAAAATGACCTGCAAAACATACCCCTCCCTCAGTCACCTTCTTTCTAAACAAAGAATGGGAAACTCTGGGATTGGTTTGGAAAAGATAGTAAGACTTCTAGAAAGCAAGTAATTCCTGTTTATATTATGTAAAGCAGATAAGTAAAAGGAGTTCTCTTCATAATAACATACAACTAAATACATCTGGGCTGAGTATAGGGAGCCTCAAAGAGTAGTTATCAGATCTATTTGGATCTGATAACTCTGCAGCTTAACACTGCTTATTTTAACTTTAGTCTTGTCACTAGCCAATTTCACAGTTTCACCTTGGTTTTGCCATCAGCAACCTCAAGGTGACCAAGTAGACAATAAGCTGATATAACATCACAGCAGCTGAAGACAACAGGTTCAGGGTATAGCTACAAGGAACAAACCTGCACCTTGACATTAGACAGTCACTAGCCTAAGAGATATCAGTGCTGACTTGAAAGGTGAAGCTCTATGGATGAGCAGAATACAGTCTTAACAGCTGTTAAGATTATATGACCAAATGGAAAATGGATGAACATATGGTGCCTGTAATTGCCTCAAAGACAGGGCAATTGCACTGCATTAATAGCAACAGCATGAAGCAAACTCATTGATGGATGCTAGCAAAGAACCATCACGTCCAGAAAAGTTCATTTCTGTAACAGGGTTCATACCAGAACAAAATAAAAAACAAGCTACGTCATGTACAGTTAATAAGAAACTTACCCAGACAAAGTAGCTGGATATAACTTTTGTCACTACTCAAGTCAAAAAGGTTATTGTTTTCAACATCTGTCTGCATACATGAAGCTGCTCAATACTTCCAAGCTATTAGTTACAACACTCATCTTGTATACACATCTTAAACATGCAAAATGTGCTAGAATTTGGACTAAGCAAAAGAGCCCAGATCTGGAACTGCCTCTCTGATTTTCCTCTAAAGAATCAATTAAAGCATGGAAGACCAGAGCACGGTATTCCTCAAGAGGACAGACAATACAAGAACCTTCCAAACAGACCAAACAGCTAAACTAAAATTCAATCAGCTTATTCACAATGCCATTAATTAAAACTCAATGTACAATTTCATGTATATTTGTAAATACATTAGAGATGCTTCCCTTGCCCTTTTCCTGGGCTCTATCTACTGATTACACAGCATGTGTTAAAAAGCAGACTTTCACACATTACAAGAGCAGGGCACTCAGTTATTTGTTAGGCACATATGGTTTTAAACTATCTGAGGAGGTGGAGAGTATCTAAATATCACAATTTTTTTTACCCCTTAACATTAGTTTTAAGAAAAAAAACGATACTGCAATGAGGTATGTGGTAAGATATCACCATCTGCCCAGTTCCACTGGCCTGCTCACTTATCCCTTTATATTTCAAGCAGCTTTCAGAGCTAGAACCATACCAGTGATACACGATATTCTATCTCAGATGTATTAGTGTAAGTTCTGGACAAATTTTAAACTTTCAACAGTAGTTCTTACTTGAGCATTAGTCTACTTGAAAAAATTTGCTAGCAATACAATTTTTAGAATAAACAGAGCTTTAAAATACATTGATTACAGTTTGAGTTATTTAACACAGTTGATTCAAACCCTCCCTTTCCTTTCAACAATTTATTGTCATCATTATGATGGAAAAAACGTTGGTGAAACAAGCTATTTTCAAAACATGCAGTTAATCACCAACTACTTGAGGTAAAGAATGGTCATTTTAAATCATATCAAGCAATGCTACCAGAGAATTATGATTTAGGATGCAGCTTACACCACAGCATCATCACTCCTAATGAAATTCTTCCCTTTACACCAAATTTAGCTAATAGGATAGAGGCAAAATGGGCTAAAGCAACAGCTTTTGTAGAACTGTATATTTGTTTGTTTTGTAATTCCTGCTTTTCTCAAAAGCCTCACAGAGGTAGCAAGAACACAAAGTTCCTGGTCTTACAGCAGAAACCCCACCACTACCCAGCAAGTACTCATGCAGGTAGGAAACATCTGCTGTGGTCATACACCTACGTTCTTACCCCTCAGTGATGCTCCTCCTTTTCCTTTAACTTTTTACTTCTCTACATATATTATTTAAGACAAGCTCTGAAGCAATTTTGAGTTATTTAACTTTCAATGTGACCTGCATATGTATTGTGAAACGAGTTAAAAAAAAATAATCTTTTTCTACTTTCTCCACTCCTTCAGTAGTTTTTTCCACCATCTTAACAGGTCTATTCTTCCAACTTTTCTTTGTCATATCTTCTGTCTTGTAATGTCATTTACAAGTATTCCCCCTCCCCCAAACACACTCTTTGAGTTACATTGCTTTTGCTTCTTAAGTCTTAGAACGCAACCTGCAGACCAACTCTGAGAATACGTAATTTACCACAATGCTCTTTCACACTTGAGCATGAATCCACCACACAAGGTGACAACATGTATGGGGAACAAAAACACCCATATCATCACCAAAGGCTCATGTTCTGTGGGCAAAATATTCCAGTGGGTCATTTAATCAATTGAAACCAGAAACAAAGGAAAGGAAATCATCTCATATAGCATGAAAACACTATACCTTTGCTACAGAAAGTAGTTGAACTGACTACTGACATGGACCAAGTGACAGAACCAAAATCATCACGTTCTGTCAAAGAAAAGTGGTGCTAAGCAACAGCATTTCTATGCAGGACACAGCAGATCTAGGAGTTTGTATTTTAATACTTAGAATAGTTTGCATTGTCTCACCTTTACATTCTGCAGTTTCACCACATTTTAATTTAAACATGTTCCTTCTCAAACAGTCCTTTAAGAGCCTAAGCCAATTATTTAATCAACAACTTGATCTTAGATTTTCTCATCCTTTCCGATTTAGAAATTCCGTTACAAAAGCATCCACTGATAAAAAGCTTGTGCTCCAGTCCCCATCTGGTTAATGTGGAGTTTTTTTCCCCAGCTGTAAGATCCTTTATCAATAAAGATGAGTTTACCAACATACATTTTGTGCTTCCTTCCATTCAATATTGTTTGCCTAAACACTTCTTCAATCTGAGGCAAATTATGACAATAATGCTTCCTTTTTCATCAAGGAGACTGCATGGAGGCCATTAGGAAAATAATAATGCAAGAGAGCCATAACCTATAAAGGAACCAATATTTTACTAGGTTGTAGAGTACTGCGGGTGATATCTTTAAATCTGATCCAGAAATATCATCATTCAGTAAGTGGTGTAATATGCTTTTAACTGTGCTAATTCAATTTCACTGTTGTCTTGCCTGTTTTGAATTCAAATACAAATATTTACCATTGGAGTTTTAGCATTTTACAAGGTTGCTTAGTTAATTACATGAAGTATTCTTTCAACTTGCAAGTCTGAAGTCAGTATTCTCACAGCAAGAATTACCTACTGAGCAGTTATTTCCCCTTCTCTGCTTTTATTTCTCCTGCTATAAGAAAGCCCTATTAATTTCTTAAGAACTCTGAACATTCATGCACTGAACTATACAAAACATTTTTCTCCACTTTCCTTCAAAAGCATCTGTCAAGCTAGATATAACTTCAATTATTTTATCATGTTAAAGACTGTCCATTTCTGTTTCTAGGCAAGTACAGTAGTTTTGCTTCTTAGAGATCTATGCTCGGAAATATAACAAAACTAACAATTCCAAAGATTGCCTCAATTTGTGCCCCCTTTCCCAGCCCTATTATAAATATTATGGAACAGACTAATGCTTCCATTGCTCGACTTCCTCTTGATCCTCAAAACTCAGTTGCCAGGCAGAGATCCCTCTCTCATCAAGGAGATAACTTTTCAGGTTGCCCACTGCTCTGACACTACAAGCAAAAAATAGTCCCAAGTAACAACAGTATTTCCATGACAAATGATTATTAAAAAACTCACCTAGACAAAAGCAATAACTTTGTTGCTAACAACAGTTGATAAAGAAATATGCAATCTTAACAGTAAATAAAGCTGTTCACATTGTCATTCTTTGCTTCACTTACTACTCCTAAGTTTTGGACTTCTATCTCACTCTTAAGGCCATAAGTGAACTGGTTCTTCTCAATTCCTTAGTGATTCACATATATAAATTGCTATCTGCAAATACCAGCATAGAGAAATCATTATGAGTACTCAATCACGTAGTACTTGTACATACATATAGCTTATGATTTAACATTAGCATGTAAATACTAACAAATACTTAAAATATAATTAAAGGTTCCAAGTCTGAATGAGTAACCATGAGAGACATTGGCTATCCAGTATTATCAAATGACTACATCACCACCCACTGTAATACTAACAACCATCTAGCTCAGTTTAGTTGAACAATGACTATGGGGACACAAACACAAGATTCCCAGCTTGCTCAGTGGCATCCAGAAGACTTAAAAAGCTACCGTGCATGACCTGAATTATACCTGCATAAATGACTAAAAAACTTGCATGTTACATAACTTAGCAGAAACAGCTTATATGGAAATCAATTTACCTTCAGTCCTCAGTTACTGCAAATATGCAGAACATACTGTTTAGGATTTAACTTTAACTTTATTTGCACCTTTATGCAGTCTAATACTTCCAATCAGATGGAATTTGATCACCTATCACTACTTAAAATTCAGCCACACTTCACTTGCAGTTCTTTCCAGTGGAAGCAGAAACTTACATTTATAGTATTTAGCATGCTTCTCATGACTAGACAATGCACTTCAAAGAGCTTTTGAAACGTAAATTAAATCAGTATTACAGACTTTCAATCTAAAAGGACAAGACATAGTGATAAACTGCTAACTTGCTTCTTTCACCTCTTTACAGCTATTCAAGTGTTGACTTATACCAAAACAATGCAACCAAATCACATCTTGCTACAGTTAGTATTTTGACACTTATTTCTATCAGATAAAGCTCTTGCCTCAGGCATAACCTACTACATGCTGATTACAGGTAGTATCAGCTAAAGGAAAACTCAGCCTCCAGCTTCAATTCTTTTCAGTTTAGGAGTTCCACAAAAGAGAAAAAGAACAGGTAAAGTGACAATGTTATGCCAACATCCATCGTTTTTAAATAATGCATAGTTAACATCTAGCCTGGAAAAGAACTAGATTTCTCTCCTCTATTTCCCAAAGTAACTTAAACTCTATTTATCCCGCTTGAGGGAACTGAGTATTTGATTCAGTCTTTTTAAGGGCTATATTTCCAAAACATTTAGATAAAACTCTTTATGTTTGAAGCCTACAGTTAATTTCAGCTTTTCTTAGTTCTGAAGTAAAGGATATCTCAGTAAAGGACAAATAATTGAATTTCCTTTTGTTGTCATTTTGCCATCTAGCAGCACAACAGATGCACAAATAACAGTCCCTATCTTCTGATTCTCTAAGACATCAAGCATAGGAATGTATTGGCAGAAGCATGATTCATCAATATTGCACTTGTTGAATATTGTAACGACAGAATAAAGTGTTACTACACAGTTAGGCCAGAAAAGAACTGTTTCTTCTTCCAAGTGTTATACAACCATCAAGATCAGAAGACAAAAACACAGAACATACTGATTTGACAAAAAGTGCAGTATCTTCATAATGTTATAACCATCAAAAATTTCTTGCTTCATTCAGCAACAATATTAGCAAATATTACTTAAAGCAATATTTGTAATATACAATATTATTTTCATGTATTACTCCCATGAGAAAGAGGAAAGCTTTTATCAGAAACATTGCTGGTTACTAAAGCTCACCAAATATCACATGAAGAAAATCTAGAAGCATATTTTCAGTGTTACTTCACCAGGATCTGTCTTTGAAGACGAGTGAAATTTTTTTTTCCTAGGGCACCCCTCTATCAGAAAATAAAAGGATTTTACAGGTCCTCAACCGCTGAAGTACACCAGAGTACAGGAAAAACAGTATTTGTTACAAATGATTGCCTGACTTAATGGCCTTATAATTCAGCACATCAGAGATCAGAATCACAGTATTTATACAAAGTATGGAAGATGTAACAAAAAAACCCCATTAAGAACAATTACAATCTAATACTCATTAATACTGATAGGTATCCTTCAACATAAACTGAAATCCAAAGTCTAAAGGTGAGACTGTATGACTTCATTTATACAAAACCCAACACACTTCAGGGACCACAGTGAGCATCTATAACGTTCATGAACAAGCTAGCCTATTGCATGAAGTGTAATCAGTCACTAACTTAAGCTGTCTCCTATAAACAGGTCCCTTCTGTGCTGTCTACTGCAAAAGCAGTGTTCTAAATTGACCTGGAGTTTCATAAGCAGCCCAATCCAGTGCAAAGCCATGCTGTACCCAAGAAGGGCAGTCAAGATTGTTTTATAAAGCTATGTAAGTACTCTTAAATCACCACAGAATTTAAACTACCTTTTTCTACTTCAAGAGCACTAGAGTCTGTCACTGCTAGAGAAGTAAAAGGATATACCCAGCAGTTTCCTGATCCTTAAGGATGACTTAACACCAACAACAAACATTGCAGATACCAGAAACGTAGGGAAAAGTCTCTGTTGTGAATCAATAACTAAAAAACTCCACACATTACCAAGAAAGCAAAGTCAGACCAAATTAACATAATAAGAAAAATTTAACACTTCTACCTCAATTAATACATAAACACTTACATGAAGCATAGCTTCCTTCTGTGGTACGGACAATGCTCCCTCCTCACATGAGGTTGGTTTGTGAGTGGGTGGAAGATCAATCCTGTAGTAAAGAAAAATGAAATAATACATGCCACATTTGTGAAGTCCAATTGAACACTCAGATATTATTTATTTTAACTGCCAAGTCATCCAGCACTCACACTTAGAAACACACTTTTACATTACAATATTACATGTATGCATCAGGAAACTCACTGCTTGCAATAATTCAGCCAGACGTCTTGTGGAAAAGCAATGCCTGGAATTTTTTATTCTATAAGGTGCTAGTAGACAAAACTTGCTCCTCACCCCACACTCTCCCTCTATCTACACAGGGACTGGGAGCAACCAGTACTCATCATTTCTATGTAATGAGATGTAGCTTGAACAACATTTACTACCACAGCCTGCCTTTGAGAAAGCCTTACAACCAATTACTACATGCAAGACTTCTCTACTGTAACTCTCTCAGTGAAAGCAAATGTTTATAAAGGAATTAAAATGTTTTAAGACTACTCATATAAATATGCATCACCTACTGGATTTAAGTGAAACAAACAAGAAAACAGTATTTCTAACCATGTTAGAAATTATTCAGTTTTAAGAAAATATTTGGCTCATCCTGACAGCTCAAGACATTCAAATGCTTAAACTTATTTTATGCTGAAAGTTTTAGGATATCTCATTCTACTCCTCATTACGTTTTATACAGACATGACAGACATTTTCATTTCTCATTCAGTTTAAGAGTAAACCATATACAGAATATGTGAAAAGACTTATTTAAAGATATTTAAAGCCATCATCACTTCTTATGTGTTCCAAACAAGGTCTAGACATCATCCACTTCAACTGACAAAATCTTTTCAGAATTTTGTCTGCTTGTTTTTGTTTGACCATATTGGATGCTTAAAAATGTAAACAGCATGTCTCTGCCAGAGACTTGAAGAAACAATGAATACACCAGGAAGCACATGAAGTCAGTCATCGCTGAGCTCACATCCTGGGATAAATCTTTGGGGACTTAAACTTCTACAGAGCATGGTCAATTCGCTCTCATGTCAGACCTACAGTTATCACGACCTAACTAGTCGTCTGTGGCATCAGTTAATATGGGCCTTCCCCCTTACCAGTTCAACTGATGAGCAGTTTTCTTTTATAAAACCCGAAATTTTTGAAGAGGTAAAGAATTACACTGCTTCTGAAGTCATTCTAGCTTCCTCATTTCTTTTTCACGTAGGCAACTGATTTTACGTTTGCTTACTCTGAAAATACAACCCTGAAATTATGATAGCTGAACAGCTCCTAAAGAAACAGACATTTAAATTCTTGCTTTCTGCACATTGCTTTCAATTAAAAAAATCCAACACATACTCACACTTTGTCAAGATAGGATGGCCTTTTCTTCCTTGGGGTCAGCAGCACTGTCACAAAGATGGTTATGATAAACAGAGCAAGGACTGCTCCAATTACAGCCCCTGCTACAGCAACAGACGATGTCTGCTTAAGTGGCACATCTGCAATTGATAGTATAGATTACAACTTTAAGAAGCTCACATCCCTTCAATAATCAGGTAAGTTATTTCACCGTTGCTCTGAGGAATATTTCTTCCTTCCTTGACCAAACTGAAAGCCTTGTCTTGCACTAGCCCTCTTGCAGTCCTGACTCTCGTCACCCAACTAAAAAACTGGTTGAATTAAGGAAGCTCACAAATCATTCATTTAATTTCAATAATTTCATTCACTACTTTTAATAAATACTAGCTGTAGGCTTTTATTTTCTATTTCAATGCAAAATGAAGTTTCAGAAACACGTGCTTTGTGCTTACATGAGCAAACAAGGCATTAATTCAAATGACTAGACAACTCTGGTTTCAATGGAAATCTTTCTTTAAAGCCACTGAAGTCTACCGAAAGGAAAAAGGGAAACTTCAAAACAGGGGGAAATAATAGGAGGAGCAACAAATTCACTCACTAACGCTCTGCTTACACTTATCAAAGCAAACCTAAGACCATCTATTATTTCTAGTGCTCCACACTTCACTATGTGAAACAGTCATTTTTATAAAAATAATTTTTAACAAGGGGGGAGAAAAGCTGTTTGTTAGGTTGTTTTTTTAAAAATACAAACAAACCATTTTCTTTTGACATCAGCATTACCAAATCTGATGTTTAACAACTCTTACTGATTTAATACACTTCTTAGTCTTTAAAGATCACCCATTTCACTATGCTACGATTTCAAAAAGTTTTACATCTCAAAGCTGTGAAACCTGTTAGCATACTTAAAATTTAATATCACTCAACAAAAAAAGGCTTTTAATTCATGCAACTGGAGTAATTCGTATTAGCTTCATTAAAACTTTTAGCTGTAAACATTTGTAGCATACAGAAGTAATCCTCTAACTTAAACTAATTACTGGATCAGAAGGATAACAGCAAAATAATTGAAAACTAATACAGTTCTATACTTACATTTCTAATGCAGTTCACTTAAGCTATTTGCCTTCAGAAATGATTACATGCTGCATTTATCCAAACAGACACAAAGATGTTATATTTAATCTCTTACCAGAAGAAATTTTAGGAGCTTCTCCAGCAATATATTCTATTCCTAGGTCAAAAGGTTAAAATAACTAACTATCCAATCTGTTTTACTCACTACTGATAATACTAATGCTATTCTGCCTATACGCTGAAAATCTGGACAATGGCATTTTTTTCTCATTCTCATTTTGGTACTCCCCCTACCACCTTATTTCCAAACTAGTAGGGCGATCTCTGTCACTTCACAGCATATCAAAGACCTAACAGCAGTATTTCCCTGGAATTACTCATGTAGGCAGGCTTGAGGTACACGGAGTAAAACTGAAATAAGCAATTCTTATGACTTGCTTAGCTCTAAAGGATAAAGTCACAGATTACCAACTTGCAAGAAGCCAATTCACTCCATGAGATGAGTGTAACATACCACACCTTCAGTGACAAATGTTCTGTTTAACAGAACAGCTGTCTTGGCATATGCTCCATTTATTTGTCAGTATTGGTCTATATACTGAAGAACCATAATGGCCATTTTTTCCTGCAGAACGGGCACATGAATCAGTGGAATTATCTTTTAACCACTGCATATTAATCTGCTTAGTTATGCTGCACACCCTCCTATTTAAGTGAAAAAGTTGCAGGTAAATAAAATACATTATTAGGTCCAAAATTTATGAAGATTCTTTCAGTCTTCTGATTACAACTTCATCAGAAGAGTTGGACGGTTTCATACTATACTAACATCACAGTGCCCTTTTTTTCTGGTAAAACAGAATCATCATAAAACATTGCACTTTCACTGAAAGTTTAGCCACTGAATCCCATTCTGGGCAAGATGGCAACAGCCACACATTTACCTATGAACACCACGGGGGAAGGAAAGGAATATCCCAGCAACTGTAGTAACATACAGGAACTGAATTGAAGCACAATTACCATAGGATTTACTTCATTTGCAATTTTGATTTGCTTGGTAAAAAAAGCAGCACAAAAATTCTATCAATCTAACCAGAGCAATGATCAGAAACCCAGACTACCATACCAGGCTGAACAAGCCAGAGTGCATCTAAATTATATGCTGCCAGCTACACAGAGCTCGAACCACCAGTTGGTCAGAAATAGATGGGAATTGATTCATTTAAAGAAATATGGATGAAGCAGAGCTACCGCAACTGAAAAAAAAAAAAACCAAAACCCAAACAAATCCTAGACAATGTATCAAAGCTGTGCTTAAAGTGATGCTGTTTAGAAAGCAACTATTCATATTTATCACTCTCAAGGTTCACACTCTTCGTAAGTAAATACCTGTTTCATAAGTTTAGTGTCTGCAAGAGGAAATGCTAAAAAGCCCACCTTAAACAGCTTAAAACACTTCAGTTCTCTCTACCCAGACTCAGTTTTTGTTATGCTTTTTCATCTTCAGTTTTAAGAATGTACCTGTTACACAGTTTTTGAATACTACCTATGTTCCAGAATGTAACAAAAAGTTTATTCACACAACAGCCATTTGTACTTACAATCAATTCTTTTTACAGCAGACATCATACAAAACATTGCAACACATGTAAACTCTATCCCTATCATCAACTTCAACTCAAAAACATTTTAACTTCTTAACCCATAGGAATTAAATATATATATATTTTTTAAAAAAAACCCAAAACCAAACAAACCAAGAAGTCCACAGAGACAAAAGCAAGATATCCCATGTGGAAAACAGATATATGATTGTTTATTTCTAAATAACACCATCTTTTAAAGATGACATATCAAGTATTTGTTATTTGAAGAGAGGTATGATCTCTTTATTCCAGAAATAATTTGGATCAGAACCTTCTGCTAGAAATTCAACTCCTTTCCTTGTATGTGCACTCTAGACACACGCAATATCATTTGCTATTGTTTGAGACTTTGGTTAACCATTTATCAATACTCCATTAACCCAAACATGAACTTCAGTTTTTTAGGGATGCTTTTCCATTTGAATTTCAAATAAAGCTGTTGTCTTAATCTTTTTAAAGACATGCAGTCATATGCAATCACAGTGTATTGTCTACAATGCTCAATACAACTATTTGTGAAGCTCTAAATGCTGTACGCTACCAAAGATCATGAAGACAGAAAAGAACTTCCATAATAAATGCTCAAGAACCAGCTGTAATTATACAGCCTATTTAAAAACATGGTACAGGTTTTTCCCTTTTCAAGTTTCAAATACCAATAGCCTTATCAGTTACATTTTTGAGCTAAATACTTAAAAATGGCACTTCAAAGGACCTACTACTCTAATTGTAAGTTCATCATAGTTCTGCCAATCATCCAAAGTTATTTCATTCCTCCCTACGTACTCAGGAGAACCAGTTCAGTGAACCTGCCCAAAACAAACTAGAACTTCAGATGTCAAATGAAATATCCTACATATAATACATACAATGTCATTTTAAAGAACATAACATATTGTGAACTTCAGTAAATGTTTGCAGGGAAAACAAATCCACTGCAGTGCAGAGACTGCACGTTTCAGCTTTCCCATAGATTATACAGTTGCACTGTCAGAAAGTGTTCTCTTTATATGAAGTAGCAATGAAAATGTCCACTTCACTAATAATCTGAAATTCTAGTTACTCTCTTTAAAGCAAACACTGTAACTTATTCAGAAGCAACGTAAAACCGCTGTTTTAACTTCTGGTCCTAAGAATTCTAGCAAACGCTTTGACATCTTAGTGTGCTTAACATTTATAGGTACCTGGAGAAAAAAAGCGCTAATTCATATCAGTCTCCAGCTCTAAAATCTATTAAAGTTTTCTTCTTAGTTGTGTTCAATTCTTCAGCTTTCAAATTCAATGGCAAAATTCCCAAAAAGCCTTAGAAATGGGTCTGTAAAATTGTACCCTGTGTACTTGGCAAGGAGTCTCATATTCGTTAATGAGTTTTGACATCCTGCCAATTACAGGTCTAACAAAATGCCTCACTGTATGTATATATACACATACTAGCATAAGCTTTAGAAATCAGTAACTATAAAAAATAATTTTTCATCTTATTCAAAAACAAGCCTTTGACATGTTTAGTTACTCCTCAAAATTTTGTTCATAAGTTAGTTTCAGTGCAATGACTTCTTTTAAGTAGTTACAAGAAGGCTCATTAAAATGCTAAGAGGTATTCATTTTTGTGCAGAAAAAAAGTAAAAATAAAGCTTTGATTCTGCTGTAACTAATTTTAAATGGTAAAGTGGTTGCTATACAGAAGCATTAAGTTTACCATGGATGGCCTAATTCACTTACTATTAATCTGTGAATTACATGACCTGAAAGATTACATATGATCACTGCCTTAGGTAAACTTATTAAATAAGAGCCAAGATAACCACTTTTTATTGTTAAAGACTCTTGAATGGCAACTTTAATTTAGCTTTTTTCACCTCCAACACAGACAAATATAAGCACTCTGCATTAAAGCTCAAATCTTAAACAGTAGTACAGCATTGGGGAAAAAAGCAACTCAAATTTATTTTCCCCAGATTCAACATTTCTGTTTGTCAAGTCACCATATAAAAACCTTCAAAAAAAATCAGTTTCAAAAAGTTTATTCCTCTTCTTCTGTAAGCATAAACAATCTGAAAGTGATCAGCCAATGAAATGAACCGTAGATACACATTTAGTTTTCAGTGGTTTCTACACATACCACTCCCTCCGAGATATTACCGAACCATCTATGTGAGAAACAAAGTCTTCTTCATTGTCATCATAACATTCACCACCCATATATTTCATTCCCAGTGTTCCACCTTCATAGTAATCCATTGGTCTTTCATAACGTTCCTGGTACCTGTTAATATTGTCTATATTGTTCCACTCTGCTTTGTCAGGGTCTTCTAAATAATCTTTAGATATTAAGATGTCCATTGGATGCTTTATTTCTTTTTTTAGACTGTCAGGATAAGAATCCATGTCATCTGACTGAAGAACATCTATTTGAGATTCTTTTTGCATATCTGATGGTGGAATGTAGTTCTTAGCAAAGTAGTCACCACGGAACGTCCGTCTTCTCCTATAGCAAATAATTCCAACAAGAACACTGACAAGTATGAGGAAGAGAGCCCCCCCAACCGCACTACCGATGACGGTACCCCAAGTGTCTTCCTGCATTGCTGGCAAGGTTGATGTTGCGAAATCTATTATTCTAGGTTCTGTTGCTAAACCTGTGATGCCATCAGTCGAAGGATGCCAGGGAACGGTGGGCAGTCGAGTGGTAGTAGTAGGAGGATCTAATGGAAAGAGCAAAGAAGTAGACAAGACACAGAAAAGGCAAAGAATGTCAATGCAAGCTAAATCAGTTAAGGTTTATAAGAAAGCAAAGTTGATGAGTATGTTCTACAAGAAGTGTTTTTCATTCTTAAGCTCATGGCACCACAATAAGTCTTGCACTTTCCACAGGCTTTGAACCAGCTTCATTACATTTAGATTTGAGCTATGCAGCAGCAGGTTATGACGTATGGGGAAAAATAAAAATAATTTTTGGGTAGCAATCTTGCCCTCTCGAAAGTAAGGAGATACAACTTTTCTGCTCAGATGTTCATTGTTCACATTTCATTATTTACCTCCCTCATGGGACAATGTTGTATATTAGAGAACATCTTGAGTTTTTCCTATCTTTCCAGCCGGCAGTTAACAATACTGGATCTAATTAATTAATTGATTACAACACCGAGTTAATCATTCCACATTAAATTCCCACTTCAGAAATTGTTCATGGCACTGAGTATAAGAATGAAAAACTGAATTATGTGCTCATAATCTACTGATTTTAAAACTATTCTCTCCAAAAATGTTTGTTGCATTAATACAACTTACTCAGCTTTACCCTGAGATTAGTGAAAGAAGCATAGTTAAAAATGGCATGTATTAATTTCAAAATAACACTTAGGCTGAACAAGGAGTTCTCATATTTTTTTAAATAAAATAACTGGAACAGTTGAAGTAAAAATGATATCTACGCATTCCTCCCAAAAGCAATTTGATCCTTCATGCAAAAAAAAAATTCCATATTCATATCTTAATACAAAAAATCAACTGATTGTGTGTCAGTTTATGCAAGCAATAGGAGGCTGACAGATACCAAGCTTCTCCAGCACTCAGCTTTTTCCTTTGTTCTTTACGTCTGCTGGAGATACATGCATCTGTATTCAAGACAGTCATAAGTGATGGGCTGATGATACTGAAAAAGCCTCTTGACATTATCTCAGTCAACTGCAATGTTACATTTAACTCCGGTTTCTATTTCTGCACTGTACTTAGTAAAATAGTTTCGCCTTGCCCAATGCAAAGTTATTTTAAAAATCAGTAAATGAAAAAATCTAAGCATGTTATTACAGCTGGAATATTTTAGAGAGAATATTACATGGACAGCTAAGTATCTCATTATGTCATGTTATTTAGTTAAATGCTCATAAGCACAATTCATGGAACTACTTGACAGATCCATAATTATGATTTTTTTATCTTACTGCTCAGAGATGGCCATACAATTCTTATTCCAGACAGAACTGCCACATTCGTCATGATCACTACAAATCATACTTCACACTGCACCTCACTGCTGAATGCAACATTTTAAGCTTGGCGTAAGTAAAGTTTTAAACAGACTTTTCAAAGTACATAATTACACACTTGTTGATGTACAAATGGTGATTTGTTAGGGAGCTATACATAAATGAAATTAATGACAGAAGACAGGGAACCAAACAAGAAAGATGCTCTACCAAAATGAAAAAAGAGGAATTCAGATTATGATTTTAGTAAAAACTGATTTAAAGGTAGTTTTAATAATTTAACAAGAAGTAGAGATTAAGGAATAAGTTTACCAGGATTCCCTTGCCTCACAAATCCATAGATCAAGAAGTTAAACCTCTCTTTCTTGAAGACTTGCTTTAGACATGAGACTTGTTAGTGTTAAATGCTATTTCAGACAATACCAGCAATACAATAAACTTTGGGGTTTTTTTCAAACTGGCTTGGCAATTGTTAATCTATTTCCCTCCAGTATTGAGGTCTTAAGTCACATCTTCAACATTCATGATGCAAAATACAGATTCACAAGTACGTTGTATTTGATTCCTTGCAAGTTTAACCATCACACACAAAACACAGGCAATTACACTATTATCAACGTATTAGAAGACCAAGATTTTACAGAACTTTCCCTTCAAAACTTGTTTCACCCAACAGTTTCCAGGCAGTCCAGCTCCCCTATCTACAAGTGCCAATTAACACATTAATCTTGATTTCATTGCAAACGTAGTATCAACTAAGCATTTGTATGTATTCCTAGAACACATAACCATGAATGCTTCTGTCAGTTTTCGTCAGCAACTTTTATTTTTGAACAATGACAGAATTAAAATCATCCCTCCTCATTTAAAAGGCAAATAATAAGAACACGTAAGTAACCTGTGACATCACCCAAAGCTTTCTGAATGTAATACTACATTTTTTTTTTTAGTTCCAGCATCAAGCAAGTTTCCCAAACATAAAACAGCATTGGGACCAGGAACGCTAGTTCCCTTACATTGACTCTATAACATTTTGCTTGCAAATCATATCTCCAATGCCATCTTCAAATTAAGAAAATGCCTCTTGCCTGTTGGTATGAGGGTCTACATTCTTTTATATCAACAAGCTGTTTGATTATAACATTTCACAACATCTCTGACACTTGTTGCTTTGAGTTCTCAATGCTTTCCATAAAACATTACATGTATAATTTTAAGATAATTGTTTCAAACTGCACTTTATTCAATAGCATACATTTCCTAGTGATTTTCTTTAACATTCCACTTATAACCTAATGTTGAACAGCTCTCATATCTTTCACTGATATACTTTAGTCTTGTTGCACAAACTACAACAAATCAAGGTGTCCATGCTGCCCAGGGAACAAAAAGTGACAGAAATTCTGAAAAATATTTAAGTTAAATGCAACTTAATTTCCATTTTTGTCTCTTACTCTCTCTTACTTTTTAAAAACCCAGCTTGGTTGAATAGGGAGATCTTGAGAGACATCAAAAAGAAGAGGAATGCCTATGAGTTTTGAAAGAAGGTACAGGCATCTTGGGTGGACTACAGGAAAGAAGTGAGATCACGCCAGGAAAAAATCAGGAAGGCTAAGGCCCAACTAGAAATCAGATTGGCCAAGTCTGTGAAACATAATAATAAAAAAATCTTCCTTTAAATACATTAACAATAAAAGGAGGACTAGGGAGAACATTCAGTCCCTAATGGATGCAAAAGGAACAACTGTGACAGGGGATGAAGACAAAGCTGAGTTACTTATGCCTTTTTTGCCTCAGTCTTTCATTGTAAGGAAAGTTGTTCCCTCTGTGTACAAACTCAGGAG
>WAAB01020143.1:116038-304086 GCA_013389865.1 Piaya cayana
AGAAGGATGTTGAGGCTTTAGAGTGAGTCCAGAGAAGAGCAAGAAAGCTGGTGAAGGGGCTCGAGAAGAAGTCATATGAGAAGCAGCTGAGAGAGCTGGGGTTGTTTAGCCTGGGATAATAGAAGGCTGAGGGGAGACCTTATTGCTCTCTACAACTAACTGAAAGGAGGTTGTAGAGAGGAGGGAGCTGGCCTCTTCTTCCAAGTGAGAGGGATCAGGACAAGAGGGAATGGCCTCAAGGCTCCGCCAGGGGAGGTTCAGGCTGGACATCAGGGAAAAAAAAATTCATGCAAAGGATCACTGACACTGGAAGAGGTTGCCCAGGGTGGTGGATGAGTCACCTTTCCTGAGGTGTTTAAGGGACAGGTGGATGAGGTGCTGAGGGGTATGGTTTAGTGATTGATAGGAATGGCTGGACTCAATGATTCAGTGGGTCTTTTCCAAACTGGTGATTCTATGATTACTAGGTTCTGTGCCCTGTTCAAATCCCTATTACATACATCCTGTAGTAATCATGAGGACGAGTGAAAAGCCACAAAAAATTTCTTCTACTATTATGTAGCTACTATCCTCATTAAAACAGGACAGGAGACAAAACTAAAGAAAGTAAAAACCTTTTTCCAGTACAAAAGAGCAAACCTATCAGTCCCCTCCATATATAAATGAAGCCAAATTTTCCCTATTTGTTTCAAAGTTTTGGTATTT
Source organism: Piaya cayana (assembly GCA_013389865.1). NCBI lineage: Eukaryota > Metazoa > Chordata > Aves > Cuculiformes > Coccyzidae > Piaya > Piaya cayana. The sequence continues at coordinate 116,744 of WAAB01020143.1, forward strand.
TTCTACCAAGAAAAGCAAGATTTGCTTTTATACTTCAAATGATGCTCTAATACCTTCTCAAAGAAAGCACCATCATCCTTGTACAGTATGCTTAGTTTTCTCTTTATTACTCATTTTCTAGATTTCATGGAAGTCAGTACAAACTTTCAACAGCTTCAGTCTGACATTAGGAAAAAATTTTTCTCAGAAAGGGTCATTGGGCACTGGAAGAGGCTGTCCAGGGAGTCACCTTCCCTGGCGATGTTTAAGGCATGGGTGGACAAGGCGCTGAGGGGCATGGTTTAGTGATGGATAGAAATGGTTGGACTCAATGATCTGGTGGGTCTTTCCCAACCCGATGATTTTATGATTTTTAATTTTCCTGTAATTTACTATCATTGATATGGTTTTCCCAGCTCCTGCAATACAAACAACTTAGCTTGGGCAGATGAGTTTCTACAATTAAGTTATACAGAGACATCCAACAACATGATGTGTATCACGTCTCCTTTCCTCTCATTTCCCCAAATTACATCCTAGTCCACATGCCCAGGACCCATATTTGCTTTGCACAAATTACAAAATCTCTTTGCAGTTCTCATTTTACAGAGTGTAAAGTCTCTGCCTGTATAAGTATTAAATATATGTTTCTGCAGAGGGATTTACCTCTGCTTCATACCTGCTGTTATTGTTGGATTTCAAGCTGTTAAGTAAGAGCAAAGTAATTAATAACTCTGTGTAACTCGGCATTACAATAACACCTCCCTTTCTTTCAACTGCTGAAGAGTTTGTTAAAAATATCTTATGACAGCAGTGAAAGCCTTTCCAAGATAGAAGACTTTATGAATGTCTGACATTAAATGACTGCTAACTCTATCATTGTTTCTCCTTGCATTCCCACTCTAGGTCAAGTAGTGGGCAAGGACACTGTAGAACCTTCTCCCCCCAAAGTACCTTATGTGCACTCAAGTTCAACATTTTTCTTGGAATTATCTTCAGTTCCCCCCACCCCCCTCCAATTTTGGCACCATGATACACGTAACAACTGAGATCAGCCTGATGCTGACTATTTCTTTCACATCGTAGTCAATCATCCATTTTCAAAGCTCAGTATACTTTTGCCATTTCTGACTGGGATTTCCACATATCAAGTGGAACGTTTTGGCATTTCTTTGGGACACAAGAGAGTAACTGTTAGTATTACTGTAACCTCAAACTTGCAAGGAATATTCAGGAACAACGTTGAAAGTTCAAAGCTTGGTATATCAAACAGCATACAAGTTAACAGAGAGGGTATCCTGGGATCTACTTTTCTAGACAGCATTAAAATAACCTTTCTACAATATACTTTATATAATACAAGAATGTCTGTATTAACAGTGCTCTCTCAGAAAAGAAGTCGATATATAAAGAAACAGAAGTAAAACCAATCATCAGCCTATATTATATTAACCCCAGTGATATCCACTGTTCACCAAGGTGACTGTACTTACAAGTCACATCTTCCTAGAACTGCTAGGATTGCTTCTTGAAAAAGGCTGGACTGACTTGTAAAAAAACAGTCACTTCCAAAGGCAATCATTTGAACAGATGACAAAGGAAGCAGATACATTCCTGTCTGACTGTCTCACAGATCGCCTCTCCTCCAAATTGAATTAAAAAAAGGGGGAGCCTCAGTAAACAGTATGAATGTGAGGGAATACAAAAAGAAAATAAAGTTCAATTCCTTGTGTAAAAAAAATGAGTAAAACTATTACAGGTTCAAGTGCTTTATGTATCAATTTGACAGCTTGTTTTGAAAAATTTGTTGCTCTAGGACTAGAGTCACAAACTTCAACAACACTGAACACCATGAGGAACATGACTTGCTTTAGCTGGACAACTACACAAACCAGGCCTAGCTTTACAACACACTGAAGAATTAAGAAATAGTGAAAATATTTGTGCCTTAAAATCAACATTAACACCTCAAGCTTCAAACACTGTTTTACTATTTCCCTACCCACGTAACATGTACCATGTCCTCTATGTAACACTAGAAGAAGCTGCGCAGGGAAGTGGTCAAGTCACCATTACTGGAGGTATTTAAAAGACGAGTGGATAAGGTGCTGAGATATGATTTAGTAGTAGGGACAGGCATGGTTGGACTCGATCTAAAAGGTCTTTTCCAACCAAAGAATTCTGTAATTCTGTGTGTGTGATACTTAGTCCCTGTCAACTACTTCTCTCATATTTCTCAATTCCACTTCAAAAGTATTAACATAAAGGTTATAAACACACCAGATAAAAAATTCAGTTTTATTTTTTAACAGTGCATATTAGGACCATGAGTATTTTCAGCTTACATTCCAATCCTGCAGCACATTTCAATTTGATTTTTTTTCCAGGAGTTAAAAAGCCTTAAAACTACCAGCATTATGACTGTTCAGAAACATTAACTTCACAAATACTCTTTGACAGCTTCATAATTGAAATATGAAGAATTGTCGCCACACTGCTTTGTCTGTGCACTTCCATGTTTCACCTAATTTTTGCAAGTTTTATATAGTAGAAAAGAGTTAAGATAGAAAATAAACTAATTAAATGATTAGTCTACAATACTCAATTTTCACTGTTATTAGAAAATATCCACTCTTAAGTCAAATAGTAAGGTATCAAGCAGTTGCACATCAAGTTTACTGCTTCAGTCTTATTTTCTGTACTCCTGACATGAATAGCTGTGCTCCTTCTGTTGAGTAACCTGCATTTATATTGTGTGAGATGAACATTTTTGCTATTTCAAAGCCCCTTACGTATCCTGCATCATTACAAGGACATTTCGATTATTAAAAGAGCCAGTCACACTGAAATTATTCTTAAGAGTTATGATAAAAGTGCTCAATATTCGTTTCTGAAAACAATACAAGCATTACACTTCATGATTGGCTCATCTCATTTTAATCAAGTCACCTATATACTAGAACTTAATAAACAGTGCTTTAATCAATTTGTGATCTTCTCTAATAAATCTAAAGCAGAGTGTTGGATGCTTGTCTTCGCATTAAAGTGATGTGTACAACTTGCCTGAGCATTTGTTGTCATGATACAACATGGGATTTATTCTAAGCTTCCTAAAAATCACATGTATTTTCTATACATGTTGGTCATGCTACAGGTAAGATTAGCATGAAGCTTCTGAAAAATTGATTTTGTATTAGCTACAGTACTTGTTTTTAATGGTGCACATAACTTGTGGAGACATGATCCTGTATGATTGATCTCCAATTAGCTAAGATTCAGTTTTGGCACTCCCCAAAAGTTACATTTTGCTATTTCAATAAATCTACTACAGCAAAACAAAGCGGCTGAGCAAAGCTGAACATCAACAAACATGCTAGCAGTATCCATCACTCCGCATCAAAGACCAATTACATGTATACATTCATAGAATTGAAAACCTGAGAACTGGTGGACTTGAAAAAAACCAACTTTTCCCCACCTTAGTGTTAGCTCTGTTCTCAGCCTTATTTTATGCTAAAAAACCAGCAATACAGTTCAAGTGTATTTGCATGTTAAATTCAAGAAGAATATTTCATCCTATTTAATGATAATATTCTGGGTTTTTAACTTAGTACTTCTTACAATGTGACAGATTGTTTTCAGACTACTAGAGTAATGAGTTTTCCTCCATAAAAGAAGCATTAGGACCAAGCATCCAAACGCAACTTGCCAGACATGACTTCCACAATAATTCACGGCACAAATGTTTTTTAAATAGCTAAAACTTTATGTAATTTAAGTTGCTTACAAACAATTCCACTGTCTCAAACTATTCAGAAGCTTCCAGCTCACTAGCCCATTACCCAGCAAGTTAGTTAGGACTTACTAGTTTTCCACCCTGGCCTGCATAGTTAGGGCCAGTGCAGTTATGTCAGTCTGAAGCAACATCCTTTGTTCTAAAGATGCAGACAAATATTAAATGTGATTTGTGACAGATGTTGCTTGAAACTTTCTGTATCCTCAGTTCTAGTCTTTTCATTCTCATCTTGGTCCTCAAATGTTCATATTTAGTTTTAAAACATGAATAAGTCATCTATATTTGTATGCTGTAACTGGGCAATATGCACTCTGACATTTAATTCACATCATGAAACTACTAATATCAAGAACTTACTGAAGGCCAGGAATGCCATACAGTAGAATGAAGCATTAATTTTCACATCTGCATTGTTTTCCTTTAAAAATAATATATTATCACCTACTGATCAAGCTAAATATTAGGTAATTTAGCTAATCCATTATGGAAATTAAAAGAGCTTTTCCACACTTGTATTCACATTTGTCCCAAGTCAGGCTGTTCTTTCACAAATAAGGTGTCGAAGTAAAACATTAACTACATGTTTTTAACAAATACAAGGATGTTTTCCCAACAATGGTGCTAAAAAAAGCAAACAAATTTGCCATATTATACTAGGCAGATCAGCAAGAGTTCTGCATGAGATAATTAACTATACAATTACTGGTTACCTGTATCCTGAGAAAAGGACACAAGAACTATCTGGAGTACAATGCACACATTTAGAATGTAACTAACTTGCATAGAGCAGAATATCTTTGACTTTTCTAAATGTAGCAGTTTCCCCCACCCTCCCAACATACATTTTCTCAATTTATGATAAGCAAGGTACCGTTTTTGGCAAAACATATGAAGTTTTGACTCATGTAACTTCATGTAACCTCATCAAGTTTAAAAAATGCAACGTCCTGCATGTGGGTCAGGGCAATTCCAAACACAAATACAGGCTGACTAGAGAACAGACAGAGAGCAGCCCTGAAAAGAAGCTAGAAGTACTGGTAGATGAAAACTACACATGAGTTGGTAATAGGCCCTTGCGGCCCAGAAAGCCAATCGCATCCTTGGCTTCATCAAATAAAGTGTGACCAGCAGGCCAAAGGAGGTGATTCTCTCCCTCTACTCTGTCCTCATGAGACCTCACCTAGAGTACTGTGTCCAGCTCTGGAGTCCTCAGCACAGGAATGACATGGATCTGTTGGAGTGAGTCCAGGAGGGCCACAAAAATAAGAGTATTGGAGCATCTCCCATACGAGGACAGGCTGAGAGAGCTGGTCTTGTTGAGACCAGAGAAGAGAAGGCTCTTAGAAGACCTTATAGCAGCATTCCAGTACTTAAAGGGGGCCTGCAGGAAAGCTGGGGAGGGACTCTTTATGAGGGAGTATAGTGATAGAATGAGAGGTAATGGTTTTAAGCTGAAAGAGAGGAGATTTATATGAGACATTAGGAAGAAATTTTTTACTCCGAGGGTGGTGAGGCACTAGAACAGGTTGCCCAGAGAAGTTGTGGATGCCCCAGCCCTAGAGGTATTCAAATAAAGGCTGGATGAGGCTTCGAGCAACCTGATCTAAGTGGACGGTGAATCTTGACCTTTCCAACCCAAACCATTCTTTGACTTTTTATGTCTTGCCAAATGCAGGTGGGGGGGGTGGGGGTGGAAGAGAGTTCACCTACCAAGAGAAAGTAATAACCTCATAAGCACTCTAGAAACTATATAATTATTTCCACTGCACATTGTTATTGAAGAGTCAGTTCAATCCCAAGTTTTACTGCAGCTGTATACTTTTAGTAACTTTCCACACAATTAAAAGGCATAAATATTTCATTGCAACTGGCTCTCTGCCATTTCAAACATCCACTGAAAAAAATATTCCATATTAATACATTGCCTTTGCTGAGAAGTACAACTTACCCAATATGTAGATAGTCTTCTGATCACTTCTCTGACCAAGGGAATTTGTCACCTTACAGATATAAGTCCCTGTGTAGTTGTAAGTCAACGGACTGCTGAACTGAAGAGTATTGTTAACAGATAGCAATCCTTCCGGCCACTGTCCATCCAACCTACAACAAAACAGCTTGTTATATTTTAATTGTGAATCTTTATGACTGAAGTCTAAAGACAACTAGTTTAAAATATTTGCAATTACAGAGAATTAACATTTCACTGGGCTCTGACATAAGTTAAATATTTTCACTGGATATCCTGTATCCTCCTGAATATTTAGTATTTACCTTATGTGCCAGGTCCTTTAAATGCCAAACCTGTTGGCACTAGCAAGCTGTCTACCAATGAACATAACTATAACATTAATTCAAAATAACTTGGAGGAACAATCTAAAACAAGCTCTACAAACTAAAAGTCAAACTAAGATGCACTTATACTTTTGTCAGGATTATCTGCCTGGTTTCTTACATTCAAATGAGCTAGAGTTAATATTTCTGTCAAAACACAATTCATGGAACATTTTAACTACGATTTCTGAGTAAGAGTTCAAACTGATTTTTCCCCTCTCAGTCTGCCTTTTCTCAACCCCCATCACTTTTCCGTCTAAACTGTATCACCAAAATGGAACTTGGCACTTAGCAATACTTTCAGGGAAACAACTAGTTAAAAAATGTATTTCCAATCAACTGGCTTTTCAATATCTAGCATTTCCCTGTAGCATTCTGCATGTGATTACAGTTAACAACTGTGTCAGCACAGAGGCACTGGAACTATTTCAACAAAGCTGGTTACTGCCCATTAAAAATCTGTGTAATCTCATACCACTGTACCCCATTTTGCTTTTATTGAAGTGTCTAGTAACAGCTAAGCCGGACTTACCAATATTCAAACATGATCACCAAGTCTCAGTATCTTGGAAGCATAGAGCATGTATAATTAGTATGGAAAGAAAAAAGCCACACCTGGCACTAAAATAGGCACTAAAATGTTCACAGTAAACATTGTCTCCAACAAATTTATGTTCCAGATAACATTCCCACCACTTGGCTGACAATGGTTACTTCCCAGAATTCCTTCAGCCATATAAATTTTAAGTGGTCAAGCAAGTACTTCATAACATGTAGTACCAGAAATACTTCAAAAAACATGTTAAAACATTCAGTTGGTTTGAAATTTCTATTTAATAGAATTCTCATACATGCAATATTTAATATTGTTGACCACAAAAATATTACTATTCTAGCAAACACAATGTCCTTTTGGCTTCCAAGGGATGAAGAATTTTTGGTGTGGTGGTTATAGAAGCTATTATAATTTGAAAACAGTAAGATAGTACATGATTTCAATAGAGCGAGTTTCTGCTTCCTAAACACTCAACCTATCCTTTTGCATAGACTTCCTCCCAGGCTTTAAGTTCCTCATTGAGTACTACAGCTTCTTGGATGGGTTCTGTGGTTGCTCAAATAAAAGGTATGTTAGTTTTATTCCATAAAATTAATTTTTTCTTGTCTTATTTGTTTCAGTTTTAATGTCTAGGAGTTCAGAAGTGATCTCTGAACCTTGAAGTGCCTCAATTATATTTTAATATGTATGTTTCTTCTGGAAACCGAAACAGAGCTTGTATCAATTAGTTCTTACATACTTCTCAAATTTAAATCAAAGAAATAAGAAGTCGATTAATTCGAATAAACAAGCAGTATTGTTGCTGGGAACCTGACATGCTTTTTTAAACATAGGAATTCGTGTATTGAAATATACATCACACAGATTTTGATTTAAGCATGGGAACAGGATGGCAGCATACTGTGGCATATAGGTAAAGTATACATTTTAATAAACCTATTTTAATGTAGGTATGCCGTTCTAACTAGAGTTTGCTACAATACTGACTTAACGTTTCAACAGCTGCTTGTAAGATTACGTTAGTTACAATAACACTTTGTTTTCCTCTGGAACTATCATCAAGCAACTTACCAACACAACATTTTCAAACCTATTTCCTATACACTAAATGATATCTACCATAGAGAAAATAGGGAAATTGATCAGAGCTTCACACCAGTAAATGTTTCTGTGATTTTGCAAACCGAAGCACCACAACATAGCCACACAAATGTACTCCTTCAGAAAGTTATTTCCTTTGTTTATACATGCAACAAGCCAATTTTCAATAGCAGAGGTTTATTTGTTGTCCTTCTGTTTTTGAGGGTTTTTTTCTTCACAGAAGAGATTTTGATCTATGTTTGCTTTTGTTGTCATCTGTGTCTTCTAAAGACGATACCCATGGCTCCAAAGGCAAAGCAGTAAATTTGACTATGGCCCACCCAATCTATAAATTTATGAAATACAACTAAGTATTTTTGTTTGGTTTTTTCTCCTTACTGGAGACGTGCTCAAGACCTAGTTTCCATCATTACATAAAACGCCACGCTTAACTGTCTTAGCAACTACTTGAGTACTTTTGAAAGACACTATTTACTGAATCACAGAATGTCATATTTCCCATCTCAACTGCAACTAGCAGATTTTAAAATTCAAATACAGAAAAGTCTGTTCAAGTACTTAAGATCCACATTAAGAAATAATAATACCGAACTACTGAAATAATAGTTGGATCCCTAATAGATTTATTGGGCTTTGCTTTATATACTGTAACATTAACAGTTTTGTCTACTTTATTATGTAACTGCAGAGTTAGCCAAAGAGTAATGACGAACTATACAGGCTTGTGAATTTACAAACCCCCCAGTCATCTGTATCCATAGATACAGACATCTTATATCCTCCTTATAAAAGGCTGGATAATACCATTACAACCCAATGCAAGTCATATGCTCCTTGTTATCAAGACAAGTGTCTAAAGTAAACTAAGATTATACCACTTAAATCATGTGGCAAGCCCCTTTTTATAAATATTTACCTGGTCCACATAAATTCCATAGGTAATGGATTTGCATCAGCATTACATCTGAGCTGAACGTTCTCTCTTCCAATGAACCAGTTTCCATCATAGCCAGTTACTGAAACTTCTGGGGCATCTGACAAAACAAGATTTCACCTATCAACAATATTTTCTTTCAAACATGAACTGTGGGTAATAGCTCAGTGGAGCAGAAGGGTGGGTTTTTTTGTTTATTGCTTTTATTTATTTCATTTTAAAATTTAAAACAATAACAAAATACAATGCGAACACCAATATTATACCAAGCTACAGCATAATATGCAGCAGTGGGTTACATAAAGAACAGCAAGTTACTTTAATCTGTGTGGTTGCCTCACTGTGCTTTAGGCAAACACACAGCACTTCAGGGAAGTGAAAGGACTTGAGAAGAAAAACATCAGTTCAATGGTTTTTTGGAAGTGAGGAATAGTAATATAGAGATAATTCTCATTAATGAGACAGAAAAGGATCAGAGGCAGCTTTTTTAGAAGCCAGTTAATCAGGAAATCAAAAAGTTCAGATGCCACTTGTTTGAGAGTTAAAGTCTAAGAGTTAACTACTGACATCGTAAGATAGATATCGTTATGGCTTTAAAAACCAAGGAGGTCACTTCAGATAATCCAGAGACACCTAGATGAAATATTCAGAACCTAAAGAACAGAAGAACAACCATGATTTGGTCTAAGCTTCTACAGTAGGGATGGAGGTGTAGCTGCAAAAGCCATAGGCATGCAGGAAGACTGAAAGTAGACTAGGCAACATAGACAAAGTGCCTGCTTCTCACTTGCTGCTATGTTGCTTCCTATACAATTGTTTTACAAGTTCTGAAACACGTCTTAGTGTTAATTTGAGAAAAGAAGTTAAGAGACCAACTTGCTCTTTCATTTCACTCCACTCTCTCATTCACTCTAAGATAACAATGGGAACAAGTAATGTTTACTATCATTCCTGCACCAAAGGCACTTTGCTGTAGATAACTGCCTGTATCAAAGGGAATTATCTGGAATCACTGCCCAAGTGATTGTTTAGCTTACAGAACAAAGGCAAAACCAGAAGAAATTCTAGTCAAACCAAAATAAAGTTAACTTCTTCCAGTCTCTACATTTCTTCTAATTGAATTGACAGACTTCCATAATCTAAGAACTTTAAAACAGCACACAGCTGAGACAGGAAACCAAATGAATAACCTGAAAATAACTTGTTTTGGTCACACAGGTATTGTCTAATAAAAAAACCCAAAAAACCCCAAACCATCACAAGCCTAAAGCTAAATTGACTTGACTTATTTTAGCTAGGCAGCATTGTAAGCCATCTCACTTCATTTTTATATCTTTTAAAGCCATACATTTGTCAAGCAAGCTCAATACAGGTTTGAATTTGATTAGTAATCTGAAGCTGAATAACAAGTGTTAGGTATATATTATGCTCTTGTTACCTCACACAAATTAGGGTGGAAAAAGCCTAATAATTTGACAACAAACTTACTGGCCCCCAGAACATCTACTTTCAACTTGTGATCTCAAACATGAATCTTCACCACAATTCTTTAATACACTTGAAATTTTAAGGTACTAAACAGGTTATGCATGAACAGAGTTGGTTACTTTGTCTGTAATCTCTTCAATAATAAATATAAAAATGAAGGATATTTACCTGAGGTAAAAGCTAACTGAGATGGTAGAAACATAACGGTTTTCTAAACTTCGTGACTACATTTTATCTTTTTTGTTTTTAAATACTGTAAACCCAGGTTCCTACTCCTGCCTAACAATTATTGCAAGCTTTCCTATATGGTTTTAATTTCCCTTTTTTTTCCTGAAGGAGTGGGTGTTCATTTCTTTTCTATGGCAAGTGTACACCAATAAAGGGAGTGGTTATAAGATATATACCTAGTAGTAACTATCTTATAGAATACTCACATTGTATGTCCAATACATGAGTGTATCTTATCTCCTTTTCCAAAGCAGGGTGTCTCACGATACAAGTTATGTGTCTTCCTCTTGCAAAACGTGTAGGGACAATCATATATTGACTTATAACTGTCACCGTTTCATTTGGAAACAAAGTAGAGCTTGATTCCATTTCACCAAGACCTCCTTCCCAGTCAATCTCTGCAGCAGGTTTTCCAGTGGCTGCTGTACAAGTGGCTGCTATAGTCCTATTTGCACCATCTATTAAAGGGTTCGGTCCTTTCATTAAACTGACCACAGGTTCAACTATGGAGGCAAAAAAAAAGTATATTTAAACAAAACAGACTCCACATTCTCAAAACAGTTACTATATAAAATTGACAGAAGAACTAATAAATTTGCAGAAGCCCACTCTAATCAGATATCCTAGAAATTAGATAATTTCATTTATCAGAGACAACAGTTCTACAAAACTCTGGCTGGCTGATACCGTTTATCTCTGTTCACTTAGGTGTTGTTCATTCACAGTATTCACTGCACTGACAGGTAATTCCAACATGGTTAGGTTCAAAACACCAACTACGTTGCTTCAGTTGCAGTGTCTGACAACAGGCAATTTAAGATGTTAGGTTGAAACTATACCATGATTTTTTTTTTTTTAAAAAAAGCTTAAGTTCTGCAGCATTTTCAAGCATAATGCATTTCAAGTATTAATTCACACTGACAGTCTGTGTCATTTCAAAACTACTTAATTCAGTGTTTTAACACCCAACATTAAGAGTTTATGTATTTCAGGCTGAAAAAGACAGTTAACCCCTGAAAAAGTATATTTATTATGCATACACATACATTAGGTACAAAAACATAATATGTACACATACATGTAACGCTTTTTCAATAACAAACTTATGTCCTTTTGATATACAAACAAATAGTATATCAAACTCCATACTATGTCCATGACTCAGGAAATCTGCAATTAGAAGGATGAGAACTTCCTGTGAACCCACTGGTTACCACCAAAATTTTAGAGACTGAAATAACACACTTTCTTCTAAAATAAACTCAAGTTCCAGATGTACAACTGTACTGTTGATGGCCATAGACCAAAAAGCTTTTAAAGAAATCTCCTTTTTATTCAAGAGATGTGTTCTAGCTGTGTACAAGCCATCTACTAGCTGCAGCTTAAGTCAGAAATACCATCTGATGCTCCAGACACAAATCAAGAGTTTGCTTTCTAAGATAGCATATTTGTCTTCCAAGACTACAAGACACATTTCCTAGTAGCATACTAGCCTATTGTGTAATGCTCATATTTTGATCTAATGAGGCTATGAGTTCTCTGAGGCCATCACTACACGCCATAATACTTCAAAATTCTCCTCAGTGAGCCAGACCTCAACTAATTAGAAAGCAGAAACAACACTTAAAACTTAGGTGACTGTAAGTACCCTGTAGAGAGTTCAGTTCACTCACTCTTTCCAAGAAGATGAAGCTGATCCACATATCTTGAGATGAAATATAGGAGAGTTCAGTGTACCTGGAAAGAAACTTCTCCAGCTACCTATATTTTCACGGGAAAACTAGATAACAAATATTTTCAGCCTGAGCAAATTCAGTACCAGAATCGGTTTTTGATTGTTTTCTGCTTAATCTAACACTGCTTATGTCCAAAGAGGGCTGTTTATTATTTGCTCAGTTACACTAAAAGGAAAGGCAGTTAACTAAATGGACAACCTCATAAAAAATCTGGTTTCTGTTCTATTCTTAGAAGTGCTTAAAGAATATACCTTATCACCAAAACAAAAGTTGTTTCTTTGTGCAGATACCAGGAGCGGATCATTTTCTACTTTGTTTCCCTAAATAACTACCCTCTGTGATTTTTTAGCGACCCTACTGTAAACATTAACAGCAGGGTTTTTCTACCAAGTCCTACAGTGTCTCCTCTAGATGTTGAAGCACCTCTTAACAGAGCTTCTTTCAAAATTTGATTCCGTTCTCCAGCAATAGCAGCAAGTGAAGCTTTCTGCAATAAGCTTGGATATTTGAACTGATCTACTTAGGAAGCAGTCTACAATCTGAAAAAAAGCCTTTAAAACCTAGTATGAGAACTTGACATCTACATAGCTCTATTTGACCCACAATTTGGATTCCCTCATATAACAACATTACTGCCTTGCTCCCCCAATCACTAGCAGTAACATTTTCAATAGTTTTTACAGTATTACTGAAATTCAGAAGTAAACATCCAAATTAACCATTAGTACCTTAAAAGATGAAAGTATATTTTGCTATATGTTCCCCCACCAGATCTTCATCACAGAGAAAACAAATTAGCTGCTCCTCATTAGCTTGTCATGCCAGAACTGATAGGCCCAAAACATTTCTGCTGTAATTAGGTTTCCTATGTTCTATTCCTTTGAATTTTCCTTAATAAAAAACCAAGTACACAACACCAGACCTTTTCTAAGACCCCCTTTGGAAAAGACACCCAAGTCAGCAAGAGGTTGTTGACTAAAATGGTAGAAATATCCAGCAGCAAAGCATACCACCAGTATGCTTTTGGAAAAAAAAAGTCTTCAAGTATTAAGTGACAGTAGCCCTAGAACAGGATATACAACTAATTTAAAAAGCCTAGTTTCTCAGAAGAGTACAATTAGCTGCCTAGGTACACTAAATGAATGGGAAGAGGTTATTAAAAGGTCAGCACAAACAGATTATCGCATTCATATATCATGCGAGTAGACTCGTTGTGCTGATTCAAAGCAATAGCAATTATGGCAGGAATTACATTCAAGGTATAAGGCATAGTGGCTCAAGTATAAAAGTTGGACATGGAGCTGTTTAGGAAGTCTCAACTAATATGCACACCTGTGCTAATCCTTTACTGGTTAATGACCACTAATTTAAATTTACCTTAGGCTTTGCCTTACATTCACATGGATAGTCGTGAATCATCTGTTACTCACATCCTTACATTTCTTTATAGAACAACCCCTAATAAAGCATGCAGAAAATAAAGAGCCTGATATCCTATTGTATTAAGTTTCTAGGCCTCAAAGTTTCTTATTATTATTATGTACTTCACAGGCCTTCTTCAACTGCTTCCACTAGTTATAAAACTAGTTTTTCCTCCTGCCACTGTGCAAAGGAGGTCTGGATAAAATTGGTATGATGACAACACAAACAGTATTATTTCCACTTAACATTAAGTTCACTAATTCCTTGGCAAGAGCATGACACAGGGAATTGCCAGCCCCTTCATCACAACTGACCTTTACTTGAATAACTTCTTGCCAAAATAGTATTTCTACTTTTTGTTTTCTCTCCCCTCAAAACCAGCAGCCTTGTATTTCTGTGTAACTTATCCTGCACATTAATTAAGTCTTTTTTTTTCTTTAGGACCAGTGAGTTTACTAATTTGTTATCTGCCTGATACCTATTTTCAGGCCAGAACATTTTGTGGTACAAGAATGTGTACATCTTATCAACCAGCACTTTTCAAGCATCATGACTTAATTTGATCTGTCACACAGCATACATTTTCCACAACATATGACATGAATCTTCCTCCAATTCCTTATTCTAAGACTTTCTACATTAGTGTGTCCGGTATCTACTCCTGGTGACAACACTTCTATCTGCCTTTGCCATTCTTATTGGCGTAGCTTGTTCTTCACTTATAGCACTGGCAAGATCTACTTTATCAATACCTATGCTGAGAAATCCAGCTTAGCATGACAGAGTCAAGGTGAACCTGTTACTTAAAACAGTCATGTACAGCATTCAACATAGTAACATCAAGTTACATTAGCTCTGCAAGCTACCCTGCCACGCACCATCTCTTCTGCCTTCAAACTCATTTTGGCCAGTTTCATTAGCATCTTAAGTAAACAGCTTGACATACAGTTCTTACATTTCTTTTGCTTTCATTTAACAATGCAAGTTTCATGAATCAAAGTTTCAGACAAGATCAATACAACTCTGACCCTAAAAGAACTTTTGTATTCTCCCTGTCTTAATCTCTTCTTTTACAGAGCATTTCCTTAAGACAATACAAAGCACTAAGCAAAGCAAACTAAGAACGAGCAAAGTTAAACATCCTGAGGCTGTTAAAACTTATGTAGCATACAACAGAGGTTCTAAATACGGTCTTACATGATCAATGGACTGTGGGGAAAAACAGAGGACATTTTATCCTGTAGTTCTCTTTTCTTCTATTTGTCTTCAATACTGCTACCTTAGAGTGTACAAGCATTTACTACATGAAGTATATCCACTACACACAGGAACGAACCTAATTCTTTGTTCAATAGGAACAGTGAAGGACTAGGAAAAAGACAATACTGCTTGACTGGAAACAGCATTCACCCCAGGGCATGAACTTTGCTCTCCTCACTTAAGGGAGAGTTTTTACAACTGTAGGAGAAACCATACATCTTAAG
This sequence comes from Piaya cayana, assembly GCA_013389865.1. NCBI lineage: Eukaryota > Metazoa > Chordata > Aves > Cuculiformes > Coccyzidae > Piaya > Piaya cayana. The sequence goes on from WAAB01020143.1 coordinate 131,800, forward strand.
CTTATCTTAAGTTACATCACATTTTAAGTTTTGATTGGAGCCATTCCATGCCTTAAGACCCTGAAGCTCAAGTCTTACACATACTACATAGACGTTACATGCATATTCTGAATACCATTACTGTATAAGCCTAGACATTAGAGTATCAAAGTTTTCAGGACAGAAAATGCTCTGCTGAAGCCACAGAACAACACAGGGTTGGCTACTCAGCTGTACATATAAGCCAAGCCTCTTCTAACTAGGACAAAAAGCCATCTTTGCAAGTAGTAGCTGGGTTTTGCAATTCAGAAGTTGATACCAAGTTACTGAGAAGCTTACAACTATCAATCATCTACATCAACTACAAAAAAAACCCTTATCAGGACTACTACATAAATGACAAACTTCTTTATTCCAATCACAATTTTTGATAATTTTCCAAGCAACTTGTGGTCCTACTTTTTCAAATGTAGAATAACAAACATACCATACATGTGTTTTACAAGTTCCTCCTCATGCTCTCCATAAACCTAAAAATTTGACAAAGTGGACACAACTCCCTAAGTGATCTGAGAAAAAAATATCTTGGAAACAGGGACGGAGTAGAACAGGTAAGGGAAAGCAATAAGAACCTCGCACTGCATACTGATGATGCAAAACAGCTGAAACCTAAAGCCACCCTCACCCCCCCCCCCCCCAAAAAAAAAAAAAAGGACTGCCACCCCAGCACAACAGCAACTTGTAGTACAAAGAAAGTGAGTGGAAAATGGTCATAAGGCTACATGCTTTGTAAATCATACACAAATTCAAGTCACTTGTTTCACACTGGATTAAGCCACTTGTTTCGATGCATTTATTTTGCCCCACCTTGTGGTGAAAAACAGCTTACATCCTATGGTACAGGCATCTGATCAATCCCACATATTATTCTACTACTGTGGAAATCCAAAACCAAGATCCTAAAAAGGACATTTGTTTACAAAAGCAGACTCATCAAGGCTCACCTCAGCTGCAGAAAATATTATTTGGCTACTTGCATGGGATACAGAAGTCAACTTACTCTATTATAAGAAGTTATAATGCTGTAAGGAGAGGGCAAGCCAATAGTTTCTCCAAGTTTCAAGACTATTTTAACTCATATTGCCCTACCACTCAAGTCTACCTGTGCTTCAGCATTAATCCTTTACAACAGCAATAATGAAGACTCAACAAGACAAATAAAAATAGTTTGCGAAAAATTGAGTTTATTTAAACTTCACATTATAACTACCCACAATCAGTTAAGGGTTTAAATTGCCTCTTCCCACAACTCCCTGTATAGTCTAGGCAGTTTTGCTTTCAACTTCTACTGTGCAGAAAACACAGCCCCAAGCAGCTACATCAACTTATCATACTAACAACAAATTTATAAGGAAACGTAGATAAGGTGGCAGCTTCTCAGCATGCATACGCACACACACACAGAGGTGCCTGGTATCAGCATAGCCAGGCCTAACTTTCTAAAACACTGTCCAAATATTTGTATTAGCCCAATGCCTAATAAGATCTGCTTTTTTTTATTGGATACATGGACAATCAAACAGCAAGAACCAAATGAGTCTCCTCAATGACATTAGTAAGGAGACTAATATTAACGACTGGCAAATACATTTTTGGTATTGTGCTTGGGTTAAAAGGTAAAATACAACATATTAATGAGGTCTGCATAGTTTCACTAACAAGTTTGATATGCTATAAATCCAATCTCCTTTCAAAAAGAAGTTGACTTACCTAGTACTGTTAGAGTTGTTGATGACTGTGTATTTCCAAGTGGGAAAGTAACTGCCTTGCAAATATATTCTCCTGCATCTGAAAAGCTTACATTTTTTAAGATGATTGTTGCATCTGTAAGCGAGTAGTTTTTAAATGACACTCTTTCTTGGTACTCTCCTTGAACGGATATTCCATATTCAGGATGATGAACAGCAATAGTCTTCGAATTTTTACCATGCACCTTCTCCCAAGAAACTTGTGTTATCGTTTCATTTACATCAATTATGCATTTCAGTGCAACCTTCTTCCCCCAAACTGCCGTCACGTGTGGATCAACAACTGGTCCAGCTAAGGCACCTAAAAACAGAGCAATGATTAGCTGGTACACAAGAAAGTTGTGCCTCTAAGTCTTTCCTTCAGTAATTAGCTTGTCTTTTTCAAAGGGAATTGCTATTGTCTTCTGACCAATATTCTAGCCAGTTCATAGCAGTGCAGAAACACTATAAAAGCATGCTTTAAGCAGAAACAAAGCTAGGTGTTCATCAACCATTTTTCAGAGAACAGTAATACAGTTTTCTATAAAAATGACTTGGTAATTGTACAACTGTGTATCAATCTTTTGAGAACTTAAATATGAGCATTGCGTGTATTCAGATTTACTGAAAAAAACACCCCAATCAATAATCAGACATGGTATTTCAGCAGTCTGATTACTGATCAGATCATTACGTAAAAAAGCAAGCTGAAGTACTGCATTTATTTCTGCTTTCGAATGATAAGACTTCTCATAAAGATAACTTAAGGAGAAACTCGTAAGTGAAACTTCTACCACTTAGTATACCAGTAACTACTTTAAAAGCTAAGCAACAATTTAAAAAAACCCAAAACACCATACTACCCAAGAAAACTGCTCACATCTCAAACTACTCCATATTAACAGCATCAGTCAATCTAAGAAGTTAATTTCAGCTTTGGTAATCTAGTTTACAATACAAATGTGTACCATTATACACATGCAATCTTTCTGCGTCTCCACACTAAACCTTCCCTCTGCATTAATAAGTGAATAGGCAAGAGCAAGTATAGTCAGTGTCTGCCTAAGATGCAATGTATTTCTATTTAACATCTAAAATAGCTTCCATAGCAGCAACAACGTTCTGAGTTTACATCACCTCTTTCCAAGAACGGAAATTCATCAGGTCAAAGCAGTTCATTAAACCACAGGTTCACAATTACTTCTGCCAAACAGATGCTCCAGGAACTTAAATCATTCATTCACTTGGAGTACACAAGATGAAAAAGAATCAAAGTCTTAATCCACACTATCTCTCTTTATTGCCTTTTCATCAGAGCCATTTCAACCACTCTGATTCTCTCCAGTTACCAGATGAGAACTCGTGATGTTACTGAGAAAGTTCACCCATGGACCAAGATTCAAGCCTAAATTTTAGGAGGGCCATTTTCACAAAGAAGTCATTCAACTGGAGACATTCATCACCCTTTCAATCAACAAGATTCCACAAAAGAAATCACGTGTTCAGGAAGAGTTCTCAATATGTCTTTATGTACGAGTCCATCGTTGAAAGCTTTCAATTTCCCATCAATTGATTTGTCAGTAATTCAAACCATAACTAAGTCAATGAAGTCTTCTAAACAAATGATTTAATGATTCAGATATGGATTTCTTTTAGTATAAAACTAGTGACTAATGCCAATTGTATAAAAACATACAGTTGCACAAGTTAATCTAAGCTACAACTTTACAAGACTGTTGATATGCCAGGTACCAAGAAGGGCTGGCGAGGCAGAATAGTAGCCAGAAAACTCAAAAACCCAAGTAACTGAATTTCATATAGAGAATACAGACCATAACTAATCCATGAGTAATGAAAGAGCATCTTGTCTAGTCTTCTCATGCCTCAAACTAACACGTATTGAGACAGACATTGGAAAATTATGCAACTATTTGAACGGAAATGTCAGGAATTCTGCCCAAAGTTGGTCCCTACATGCCACTGCTACATTCAAGCCTATAACTATTGCTTTCTACTTGATATCTAAATAAAGCTTACAAGTTACATGTGTGCAATGTATTATTTCAGAATGTACAGAATATACCTACTTATTCTGTAATGTCATTTAAGTAATGAAAATGACATTTTTGTTCAGAGATAAGCAGTCTACATACAGTATTGCAACTCACTGTATCTCAACTTGTACTGAGCCTTAACATATTTACCAGGTGTATCTAACTTCAAAAAAAAATTAGCACAGAAAAGCATTCTAAGTCAACTTACACAAAAGATGCTCAGACTTCCGGTAATGTAAACAGAATCGGAAAGTTATCCTATGCAAGATGGTTTATTTCCTGGTTTGCTTTTTTTGACAATTTTACTTTCAATAATCAGAGACTTTAGCCATCTGAAGGTGACCAGAGTACGTTTAAGAAGTTGGTATTCAACTAGCAGTTACCCCTTTTTTGAAGATGAGAAAAAATATTTTTTTCCTACAAATAATACTTCTAATTGCTTATTTCTGCCATGAGAACAATGCATTCTCACATGAATTGCATGACTATTTTCCTAAGTCTAACTCGTTACTTTCAAGACTTAAAGGCTGGAGACTGAAGTCTCATTTGTATATGGACACATGCCTACAGCTACAGAACATTAATCAATTATATCTTACTGTTCATACACCTTCTCCAGTAAAGGAAATGGAGCTAACTGATCATTACACAGAATTTTACATGTTTATAGAATCATAAAATGGTTTGGCACATGTTCAGACTCCAAAAAATCAATTCATATATGATAATTGTTTAACTTGAACTTACATATAGCCTATATAGCAGTAGACATACTCTAAAGTGTTCCAAATTTTTAAAATAAAGCTCAAGTAAGAACCATGACATCTTTTACTTGCATTAGCATACCTGTTATAAGTCTTCAGCCAGTTATTATTTAACTACTTCTGATTGCTGAGTAATCAAGCAAAGAGTTGAAACTAGCAAGTTAATTACTATGGTGATAGTAAGGGCTCTCCAAGACTCGTAACTCTAAGATAGGTATTTCCTTTGACATAGCTACTTCCACTCCAGAGCTGGTATTTTGTTTAAAGATTGTATACTACTTGAACAATGACTAACAGCTATGCATCTACTCCAAAACAAAGGTTGAGAGGTTTACAATGCCCAAGATTCTTAAGAACAAAACACTTCAAGGCCATGTTATTCATCCTCCTAAGTGATTCAAGGTACCAGTATATAGGACATATTTACTGTTTAAATAAAGCCTAGCTCTTCTCCTCTTGTTATCTAATACTGAAATCTGACCTTTTTTCACATTTTCAAAATATGGAAGATCTTGCTTATCACCATTCTCAACATCTCTTAAGGAAACAACTGGTATTCACTTACTAACAAAGATCTTATTGTATAACTTCAAAGCACAGAGCATCATGAAGTTCTCCTACATTTTTTTTTTTTTAGATTTGACAAAGTTTTTGAGGATTTTTTTTTCCCTATTCATTGGTTCTTTTGGCAGACAGAAAAGATAGCTTATGTCTCTCCTCTTATTTTATTTCCTCAATCGTGTGCTCTGGCATGTCATATATTCCACCATGTCTGCAAAATAAGGAATTAGGTTCTCACATAACCCGATTAACTGAAGATACTGTCAGATGACTTTTAGTGACAGATTACAATAATCACTTGACTATCATATTGTGATTTGGCACCCTAACTCATCCATTTCAAAGCTTTGCACCTAACCGTATCATTCACACTATACAAATGTTTTACCAGCACTTGTCTGTACCAGACTTCCTCCTTGAATGGAGCACTTCATACATCTGGTCAGATTGAGTTTACCTTGTTTTGATCATCAAGAAATTGCCCAGTGCTGTTTCATATGCAGTCTGTAATTGCCACGCGCAGTACCTTTAGATGCTTCAGTTTTAGCTAAGTCCCTATGCACTAACTGATTTTTCTGATCTCACAATGGTCCAATCCATGTCAGTAATACTTCACATCCAAGACTATCAGAAAACTATCTCGCACCTAAAGTTAAAAAGTTAGGCAAGTGAATACTCCTAGTTGATCTACAGGATACACCTATTTGCCATTCTATTTCCTAACGTGCTAATAAGACCCTCAATCTATTGGACAAAACACTTAGTGGCATGCAGACACTGACAGTCAACATCTCAACATCTCAAAATGCAACAGCTCTGTCCATCTCAAATTCTAACAGCTGAGAGAACTTCTAAAAAAGCAGTCATGTAGTATTCATGGCTCCACACTTACTACTACCACAAGATTGCCCTAACTTAGTCTTAAGATAAAAATTAGTAATTGTTCAGTTTTGAAATACCTCATCTCAGAGTGCAACAAGACAAAGTTCAAGATTCTTGTTGTAGTAATTTTGGTAAAACACCTTCCAGAGGAACCTGGGTTTGGCCCTTTGAGCCCTCCCCAAAATGAATTGCAGGATCTCTTCATTTTCCCCACCCATCAGATCAGATTTCAAGGCCCAGTACTGTAAATGTATCTCAGTCCAAACTGTAAAAGCTACCATTCTACTTCACATGAACACTACTTTAATAATTTTTTTCAAATGAGGATTTTACCAGGTTTAAATCGTGTACACTAGTTCTCCAGTTTCAGACCATTTCAAGAACATTATTCAGAACAGCAAGGGACTTACCATTCTCACTTGACTTGTCAAAAAGCAGTCTGAAGAGTAAACAAACCTCACTTCTAGCATTAGAAGTCACAGAACTAGGAGCTAGCACATACTGACCACGATAACAGCAGTTCACCAGTAATTCTTAATGAAGTTTCTCTCATTAACTTAAACAAGATACTGAGGAAATACTGGGTCTTGAAAATACAATGCACTTTTTAATGCAACAAAGTACCCACACTACAAAATGAGTAGCCTTCACACTTCCAGCCTTATTTTTTGTTGAAATTAAACTACAGACTTAGAGATTTTCTAGATGGAACAGTCATTCAGAAGCCCCATTACAAAATCAATCTATTTTGTTACTTGTTATAAACCACCACCTGCGTAACAGCACACCACTGGCAAGACAGGCGAGACACTTTCTAGTCACTTATTTCACACAAGCTGTCAACTGTTTCCACAGGATAGAAAACCTGTCCAGAAAAAAAAAAACACCTGCAAATGAGCACAAATCCTGATTTTTTTCTGAAATCAGCAAGTTAATCTGCTCATGGGTGTATCTGGCCACAGCACACAAATGCAGGGAACTAAGAAGATTCTAATTGAGAGCAGAGCAGAACAACAATATTACATTTCGGTGACAACTTAACTTGCTTTGGCAGTAGAACTTCCCATGAACCACTCTAAAGATCAAGCTAAGCATTACTCTTAGGTCAGCTGAATTTTGGCTGAGGCTAGAAAGCTTAGGCTCATTCTTCCAGTCCTCCCTCTCCTGCACCAGGATTCATTAGGTAACTAACAGGACAAACGTACAAAAACTTATTTGCTTCCTGATTTAGCCTTCTGAATTAGCTCATTCACTGCTCAGTCTATCACAAGCAGCAATGCAACAGAGGCAACAAGAGCACAGCTGCACAGATTAGTGTCATTTAAAGATTTGTTTAGCTAGAGTATCCAACCATTTAAGGACACTGCATAAAACAAGCCTGAAACCTCAACTTGAGGCTTTATAAAAATGTATGCTTAAATTAGTGTGAAGAAGTTAGTGTGTCTTTTGAGTACCAGAGCATGATCATATTACTGTGTCAAAAAAAGATCAGAAGCGAGAAACAGAAGATTCAAGATTAAGCAGTACAAAATGGCTCAACATTAGCTTCCAACTGGAATTGTTAAGCAAGTTCTTGGGAAAACACGACATTTACATCAAAAAGATACTATTATAATCTAGTGTTTTCTCACTTGAAGATCTGATTTATCAAAATCCTCCCTTAAAGTAGAGGTTGTCAATGAAACTTTTGAGGAAAGTAGGCTGGGAGTAGAAACAGGGCATAACATCAGCTTCAAGTTTCTTATTTTATACAGCACTTGCTTTTTCCTTCAGAAAAAAAAAGCAAACCACAGGTATAAAATGACCATCTTAAAAAAGCAATTCTTTAAACCTTGTTCAGTGGTCTCTCAGCAGTGTAACAGCCATACAAAAGCCTACCAGAAGGAAAAACGCTTTCCTTAAGTGAGGCATAGCAATTGATAGTCTGAAGCAGAGACTACTGAAATCATCTTAGCCTTTCTCTGCGTTTGCTGCCTATCTCAGCATGCTTTTCCATTTTATTAATGTTCAAGGGACTCAATCTTTTAGGTCACCTTTACCCAATACAAAAAGTAAACTAGGAACATTACGACAACAATTGTTTAAATAATGACACGTGCCTAGATTTCTCCCATTGCACTGACGTGCCATTATTGCAGATTAAGTACACTCATCACTTGGAAATCTCTCTCTTACCTTCTGAAAGCTAGCTTTCTATACCTACAAATGGACCAGACCTAGGTTCAATTCTTAACTTCATCTAAACAAGCAGGCAGCTCTCCTTCCAATGAGCCTGTAAGCTTACAAAAGATATATTGGGGGAGCATGACTTCTAGTTGAAAACTGTGGGGAAAAGAAAAAAAAAGTTACACCAAGGTAATTTTTCTCAATCAACCTAGAAATTGAAGACGCTGGCCACAAGAACTGGTTGAGTTTTAGAATGAATGAAAAGCTCAGTCTCTTAACTTCAGTACTATCTCCATCAAAAGTTAACTGTTGCTGAAGCAGGGGTTCTAATTAAAACATCAAGCTCAAGACAGAGAAGTAGTTAAGTTTTATCATAGAATGTTCTGTAGAGTTTTTAAGTACTTTGAACCTCCACCAGCTGTTTGTAAGAGTAGAGCTGACAACATGCCACACCACCATACCAAGAAGCTCATGTCACTCAACTCTTTCATTGCCTATAGCTGACAGGACAGTCAATTATCTTCTCCTAGTTGCTGAATCAACATGTCTATCTAGACATACCAAGAATACTGATATTTGTGATGAGGGCTAGAGCTACAACTGACAAGATAACATCAGGAAAGCCTACAGAGAAGAGATTCATCCTGCTTGTTAAAAGGCCGTATAATGCATTAGTGGACAAAACCTCAGCAGGATTGATGTCTTCATCGAAAATAAAAGCAAGGAAGCAGATTACAAACAGGTAATTTACTCTAGTGCAACACAAAGCAAAAAAAAAGTTAACTCAGTTATGAGTACAATCATGAGCTAGAGCTTCCAAAAAGCTCTGCATCTCTGCACTTGAAGCCAGCCATGGTTGTGAATCATAATTCTTACTTCATAACACCATTTTGTTCACAAGTTAATTGGCAATTCTCTTGTAGAACTATCTCCACACGGGGCAGACAGTGCCCCTAAATACTGTGCTTCTCTACCATGATACACAGACCTTTACTATCTAGCAGCAGGAAACTTAAAACAACCTAAGACATTAGAGTTTAAAAAAAATAATCAAGATTGAAATTGAATTGTGACACTCTTAGAAAGCCATTGTTGCGAGGCTAAAGCTTTAAATCTCACTACACAAAAATGTTTACAAAGTCCCATGAACTTCAAAATTTAATCTGAAATTTCAACTTACACCATATTAGCATCACTGTTTGTTTTATGTGTTCTTACTTTACAATCTTCTATGTGTTAATACATAGCAAATTAAGGCACTTGTGTTTATCCTGATACTAACCATTCAGATGTTTATGAGACATACTGAACTAATAAGTGAGGCAAGCTATGAGACAGCTGGAAGTTCTTCCGCAATGAACATTCCAAGCTGTTTAACCAGGCAAACATCCCAATCCCACCCTCTTTTAAAGGAAATAAACAAAACTAGCTACTCTTTTTCCAACAAAGGGGTCAGGCTCAAAAGCAGGACTGGAGGAAAACATCTCATCTTTAGTCCCACTCTCTCAAAAAATAGTAGTAGGACTAAACAAGTAGTTCAGAACTTACCCAGAGAAATATACACCACTTCCTCTACCTAAACACCACAAAAGGCTTCACATCACCATTTAAATAAATTTTAATCCCCAAGTACCACAGCAATAGGTGTAAGTACACAAACAGAAAAAAGGGGTCAAAAAAAAGTAGTTATCCATGTAACTCAAACCTTTAAATGGGAAGCGTATTAAAGTTCAAATGATCTTCAAAATCTTTTGAAACACAGAAGATGAGTCAATAGTTCTGACAAATCACCCTGGATAAAAAGACAAGTCCTACATGGCATCCAGTTTAAACACATAACCAAACCACACAGCAGAAATAGCGGGAGGTCAAAAGGGGGATTTGCACTTACTTTCTCTGTCTTGGTGGGGCTGCCAACTAACTGCATTAGATACAGAAAGACAAGCAAAGTTATACACCACAAATCTTGCTCAATCAGCCTGAAAAAACTTCAAGTTTGATTGGGTCCAAACTAGAATAGTAGTCAGTAGGAACTAGCCTAAGCAACAGACACAAGATGTTAAATAACTGGTTAAAGTGCAACAATTATTCTGAAAGCTCCAGAAAGTCTACATATACGGTGATTGTGTTTTAAGAATTCAGAAATGCCATTCTAGAATATGCTACTATAGAAACACACTGCTTTAGTCAGCATCAGGGAGGGTCCATCTGCAGTTGTTCAGTCTGAATATCATGCTTCAGGTATTAGCCACCTATTAGCCATCCAGAGTCTGAAAGCAAACAAGGGTGCTCATGGCCGAGAAAGCATGACCTACAATGAAAGACTGGAAAGACTGATCACTGTTCTCAAAGAAGGCAACCCAATGAAGGGCGTGAAGTACACACACTGCAAAACGAGAATGCCTACACTGTTGAGTATGCCTGTGGAGGTAAGGAAGGAAATAAATTGAATAAAACCACCCCACCACAGAACCAAGCAACAAAACTCACTGAAACTAAGAAAACCTTTGACACTACTCAAATTAATACTTTGGCCAAAACGGTAAGACTCCACAACCTTTACAAAAGTCTGATGTTTAGTCATACAAAAAAAAAAACAACCAAACCTCCAAACACCCAAACTAACCTAAGCTAATCCTGCACTAGGGAAGAGACATGATCTGTCATTCAATAATTTTGCCAGCCTAATTACTATGAGATTTTTAACAGACATTAAGCCAAGTAATTTTGCCTTCCTTCAAATTCTTATTACCTGATATGACATACATGGATGGAGTCCATGATGGGAGTCAATTACAAGCTCTCCTTTCAGGAGCATATTTGCAATCATCTATTTCATACACTTAGACTTCCTGCTCTCTCATCAACATTGGCTTCACCCAGACCTCATTACACTTGGGATGACTTCAGCCTACATAGCTTACAGAAGTACTCTCATTTTTAGTCCTCTTGCTAGCAACCTGCTGATTTACAGTTATTCCACCTGCCTTTCAAGACTATCCTCACTCAATTTACAAATCTAAGAACAGTTACACATGAAGAAACTACCAAAACCAAAAAGAAGAAATTAACTCGGAAGACATCTAGGATGGCAAGCTCATTTGAAAAAAATAATTATGAAACCAAAATTTGTGTTCAAAAGCTCCTTTTTCATCTGCAGGTCTACTGCATTTGGGTTTTAACTTGAATGTTACATTTAAGCTGTTCAATTAGGTAGCTGTTTTCTTACATGTTTTCCATCATTTGCTTCTACTTGCATTCTTTCCAGAAACTCTCTTCTGTAAAGGTTTTCCTCATTGTCAGAAGGACAGACAGCACACAGCAGATATATCTTCTGTTACCTATTTCTTGTATCCACAAGATACTGAGCTTTTGTCATGTATTTTTAAAAGCTTTTAACTCTTCAAAGATGTACATACGGATACAAACAAAATCTCTATTGGCAAGAGAAAGTCCTCAACTGAGTCACTATGACATACCCAAGTCACTCCTTAGAGATTTAGTTTTCTCATTCTCAGCTAGAAGACTGAAATAACAGCCTTCAGTTTTAGACAAGTAACTCATTCCAAGTATGTTCATTAATAAGTTATGTTATAACCTGATAACTCAGACATAATGATAGATTATATTACACCTAGTTTCGTGTTGCTTGCTCAAAATTTCTTTTAAAAGCTCCATTTCTTCATTTACTTGTAGGGCTGTGAATTTGAGGTGACAAAAGAAATTCCACTCAGAAATATACAGCAACACATAATCACTTAGTTATAGTCAGCTAACGCTTCACCTCTTCCACCTCCCATAAATCAAGTATGCAGAACTTAATTTGGCTTTAAGTCAGCCCCAGCACTACTACCAAGTGTCTTCCATGGTACAAAGAGACAGTTACAAGGATGACACAAAATTTACCACTTCCTGGACATCAATTCTTAGAATTTCCCAGTTCCAATATTCTTTTCACAGCCAAGTCTATGAGTTCCAAAATAGGCATCATTACACTTGAAGTCCAAAGCAGGTGCCAACATAAGAGGACATGCTACAAAACAGTAACTACCTAGTTCATAACTTGTTTGTGCAGCTTTCTTCATGCAAGATTTATGTCAAAGATAGTCTTCTTTCCCCTTAAGAGTTAAACATTGAGAACACAGCTTCCAGTTCACAGACCAAACTTCTGTGATAAGCATGACAGACATCCAAGCTGCTATTAATCATCGTTACTCTACCACATACAGAACTGTATGTGAGACTTTCAACTGTTCCATTGAAGGACAAGCTAGTGTAAGCAAGGCTTACTGTAATATTTTCCTTCAGGCAAGAGCAGCGTTTGAGTCAGCAGGTTTGCCTATACAATTGACTGTACAAATGAAAAGGCATCAAAAGATACTTATTTTACTAGAAAATGTATTTGTGACTTGAACATTTTACATAAGTTATTGTAGACTTTAGGAAGAGTGGGGGCTTTTAATGACTGATACTACCTCTGTAGCTTCCCCCTTCAATAACTCTTGCATAAAATGCTTCAACAAAGGAAGATAGTTTGGATCAAGACAGCAGTTCCTTCCCTGCTCTCCACATACACTTCTCCATCACCTGGAAACCTAACAGTATTTTTTATGATTACAGGGATTTGCTTTTCCAGCAAGGAAAAAATTGCCAAGAGTAGTCAGATGCAGAAATACAGGCAATACTGTGCAGGGTCAGGGGCCATTTGTCAGGACAAAAACTTACCCCTAGTAATTTCAGCTGTCTCAAGCCTGACCTGACCTGTCAGCTCAGCCCTCAGTTAAGTACATCTCCTATTGGCAAGGAGTGCCAGCAATCTTGACACCAGTTCTAAAAATACCTTCTTTGCTTGTAACTTGCCTCCTTTTAGCTTCATTTTGATGAGCACCTGGTTCTTGCACCATCTATGAGAGTTAATCTGTATACACAACATTGACATCACTCATGACTTCAAAGATCCACTATATTCCTCCTTCTCTTCCCCTTCTCCCCCAAAACTGCCTCTCTTCGTAACTGAGAAGTCTTAGCTGACTTCAGTAAACCCTGTTTCATACCTTTGATCCTTGCTGCCCCCTTAAAATACTTCAACCTTATGGCATTTTTTAGGATTTTTTTTGTTTGCTTTTAAAATCAAGGAGCCAAAACTGAACAGAGCATATGAATAACATGTAAGCAAGCTACTTACATGTTAGCACAGTATGTTCTGTTTTGCTCTTTCTCCAGTGTTTGATTTGCCCACCCACATCCTTTTAAGGATAACTAACACACGAGATAATTAATGGAACTGATCATTACATACCCAAGGACTTGCTCCCAAGTACATAGACAGTTAGCTCAGAGGCAAACATACATATACATAAGGTTTAGTCATCCTCTCCACGAAGTGGGCCTCATGTGTCTCACTGAACATTTATCTATACTTCAGCTTGTTCCATCATTACTTCTGTCCTTGTTTGCTTTCATTATAAGGTAGAAAACCAGTATTCTGCCCCACAGCAATAGATACAGACATTGATAAATTCACCACAAGGGTAACTGCAATGTATATCTTGCAAGTTTACCAAGAAAGCTCATGCCTATCCCAGAGTACAAGTTATAAGCAGTAAGACATTCTTCACTTAATCATTCTGACTTAATCTGTCAGATCCAGGCATTCAGAATGCTCAGGTTCCAGAAATGACATTTATCAGTACTAGTTCATAAATCAAATGCATTCACAGAAAGCCTGTGATGTCTCCAAAGCGTTCAACAAGTTCATCTCCAACACAGGTATAAGCTATATTTATCATCTCCAACTAAGACACCTACCCATTACCACCAACAGAAGTGCACTCCTAATTACAGGTTTCCTCATAATGCATTTCTCATTGGCAAAGACAAACACGCTCCAATATTGATTTAGAGAACGATTATTTCAGGTAGGCAAGAGGTAAGGGACCTCTAAAGGCCACCTAGACCTGCTCAGAGTAGGACTGCATATATACTGCATGGAGTTTTATCCAATCAAGTTCTGAATACTGCCACAGAATGAGGCTGATTCCTCAGACACTTCAGAGATCTGCTCCAGTGTCTTATCAACCTCTCAGCAGAATATTTTTTCCTTAAGTTGACTTTGAATTCCTCACACTCCAGTCAGTTCCTATTCCCTTTGAGCCAAACCTCTAAAGAAAGCCTTGCTCTACCTACTTGCCAGGTTCCTATCAGGTAGCGATAAAGGCTCCTTCCTCTCAGTCCTCCCTTATCCAGGCTCATCTTGCAGCTTCTTCTCACACACTCTTCCCTCAACTTGCTGTCATGCTTAAATAGCCTAGGATGATTACATCTTTTTTTGGCTGTAATGGCAAACGTTTGATACATGTTCAATTTGTTGTTCACCAGAACCCCCATAGTTGTGGCCGCCAAGCAGCCTTCCAGCCCACTGGACCACAAACTTCAGTGTTCCACAGGATAATTCCGATGCAGATGTGTGACTGACACTTGCCACTGTGTAACTCCATAATGTTCCAGACAGCCTGTTTCTCCAGCATGCTGAGGTCCCTTAAAGTAGCAGTCCTGCTTCCTAGTTTATCAACTGTACCTATTTGGTATAATCCACAAGCTTACTGAGTGAACTATATTCTGCCTTCAAAGAGAAGAAGCTATATTTGCCTCAGTATGAATTGACAATTAGACACCAGCTGGCTTTCTAAAACTGAATTCCACTCTTCAAGCCAGTCTCAAACACCTACTTTTGCCCTTCATGTGCCTGGAGATGCCCCAGAGGAAGATTTGCCCCATTATCTTTTAAGGACCAAGGTGAACTCAACCAGGCTGTTTCCTGCATCCTCCTTTCTTGAACCTAGGCTTGATGTCTGCTTTTATCCACTCATTGGGAACCTCTCCCAGTCATGATGACTTTCAAAGGTGATAGAACATGGCATCAGCCAACATGGTATCCTCAGAAGCATCTTTTTTGGTCCATGGTCTTGAACATGTCCAATGGCTTAAGTATTATCAATTGCATCTTTCCTGCAGGTTATGCTACATCACAGATTTTGTTTGCAGACTCAAGGATCTAGGAAACCACAGGGCAGACCTTACCAATGTAAGTCAAAGCAAACACAGGATATTGGATGTCTCATCTTCTTTCATGCCCTCCTTCACAATATCTCCTCTCTACTGGGCAATGGACACACATTTCCTTTAGTTTTCATTTTGCTTACAGTCACAGCAGCCTTTCCTGTCATGCTTGACATCCTTTACTTATTCCAAGTGCAAAAGAGCTTGAGCTTTCCCACCTCTCCTTCCATACTGTGAGATACTGTCTCCATATTCCTCATGTTTCAACCTTTCACAGGTTTCCTATCTATATTTAATGCTTCATGAGCAATTCCTCATTCTTCCATGCTGACCTTCTGCCAGAACTGTTCAACTTCCTGCACATTGCATGTATTGTTGTTTGAAGAGGTTTCTCTTGAAAATCATTCAGTTTTCCTCAGCTCATCTGCCCACCAGAACAGTTTCCCCATGAAGACATTACTAGCATATCCCTGAATAAGGTGGATATTTTCTTCCACAGTCTGAGGTTATAATTCTGTTATTCAGTCCCGACCACTTTTCTCAGTATTTCAAATTCCAATCTCTGTTACTTCAGCCAACAGTGCCACTGATTGTTATATCTTCAACCAGGTTTTCTTTGTTAATGCTTATGAGATCAACTACAGAATCTTCCCTAGTCAGCCCACCATCACCTGCATCAACAAATGGTTTTGAACATACCCCAGATAACTCCTGGATGCTCTTTCAGCTGATGACAAGGTGGCTGAAACCTGCCACAAACACCATAGCCTGTAATCTTGAGGCTTCTGCCGGGAGCTTAGATGCTTCACCTACTTTATAATAAGGCAGACAGTAGCTGAAACTAATGGTGTCACTTGTTTTGGTCTGTCCTCTTAACATTACCCGTAAGCTTTTAAGGAATGGTCCTTCCTGCACCCGCCCTGCTCAGGATAACTATCTGAAAGGAGGCTGTGGAGAGGAGGGTGCTGGCCTCTTCTCCCAAGTGACAGGGACAGGACAAGAGCAAATGGCCTCAAGCTGCACCAGGGGAGGTTTAGGCTGGACATTAGGAAAAAAATATTTCACAGAAAGGGTCATTTGGCACTGGCAGAGGCTGCCCAGGGAGGAGGTTGAGTCACCTTCCCTGGAGGTGTTTGGGGGACGGGTGGATGAGGTGCTGAGGGACATGGTTTAGTGATTGATAGGAATGGTTGGACTCGATGATCCGGTGGGTCTCTTCCAACCTGGTTATTCTATGATTCTACCCAGCGGCCAAGCTCCATGCATTCTATGCACTCTTCTGTGGAGCATATATTCTTCACCTTCCCAGACTGCCTATGCTGAAAGCCATGAATCCCATAAATTGCCCTACTCCAGTCAAACAAACTATCCCATCACACTGCCAGAATTGCAATGAGGTGATAAGTCTGCAGTTGTGTAGTTCTCATTTGTGCTGCCTTTACAACAGGAGGGGAAAAAAGCTCTCGCAAAAAAAAAACAACTCTCGCAACATGTCACCCCTTGGACACTTCCCTATTGTTCCTCACCTCTTCAGGAAGAAGAAAAATGTGAGAATGCCCCAACTTCCCTATTTTAAAGCCCTCCTCACAAGTAAATGCTAATATCGGAAAAGAAATTCTCATCTTTGCCAGACAGACCCTGACTCTGGCTCAGAAGTTGTTGTTCCTCAAAAGACAGCTCAGTGGTTAGAGCCCTACCTTCAACAGCAACCAGATGCATTCACTCCTATGCAAGTCTTTCTCCCTTGCTGGGACAGGCACCTAGGTTGTGAGATTACATTCATGTCCTTCACCTCTGCTTGAAGAGTTCTTTAGTCACTCTTCCTAACCTTCAGGGTTGCCCTTGACAGAATTATTGGTTACCATATGGATATACAAAAAACATAGCAGTCAAGAAAAAATAAAAAAGAAAAAGACAGACATAGTTTCAACATAACATCCTGGATCCACTGGCCCTGAAAGGGGTAAGGATTTCAAGACATCTTATCAGGTCAGTAGATGGGGTGGCCTCAAACCCTCACTAGAAACTACACCTGATAACCATCACCCTCCACTTCTTTCCATCAATCCTGGGTTACTCACACAAAACAGGAGACTACTAAGATGCCCAGAATTAGATTCAAATATATAATGAAAACACCAATATTAATGTCTTCCATCTGATAACTGAAAGTGCTACTCCTATAATTTTAGTTACTAGGTAAGATCTTAGTTATTCCTCCAGCAGTAAAAGTACCAGCTAGAAACAAATGAGCTAATAAGATTTCTTAAATAGAAAACAAAAAAAAAGTACCCTGTAGAAGTTCACAACTTTCTTAAAGACAGCTGAAGTACCACTATGCTGATAGGCCTAGCAGATACTGCTGAATGCACAACATACAGAATTAGCAAAACAAAATTGGTCATGCATGTTACCAAAAGCAATAGCTGACTGAAGCATCTCCATAAGCAAGTCCTTCTGCCATTAGTTCAATTAGAACATTACACAAAGGTCCAGAAATAAAAAAAATGGATCTTTCCCAGTTTCAAGCAGTACATTTCACTGCCTAGAAAAGTTATAACCCTACAATGCAGATAAGGAAATCCTACAGCAAACATCTCCAAGTAAAAAACATTGTGTTAAAGTGGTTGGGCTGGGCTATAACTGCTGAAGTCTTAGTGACCATAAAATAATACCTGATCCTTCAGGCATTTCCTAGTATTTACACAAGCCAGCACAAGCAAACTGCAACCAGATTGTGGCTGACCATTAAAATTTTATATAACTAACTACAAAACTGCATGGCAGACTTGTTGGAATGACAGTCAACTCAGGTGACTCTAAGAAGCAATAATGGTACAAATAAAGAATAAACATATTTCTATGTCTTTATTTATAGCCACGTGCAGTACTACAGCATCACTTAATGATCTTGTTATACAGTAACTTACTTTTCCCACATCTATGTGTGGAATGCTACACTGTGTTTGTCAGAATCCACTTCTCCTTACATTAACGACAATAGTTTAAGTTTGCCTTAATCTATCAACTCCAAGAAACAATTAACCATCAATTTCTGGATTTCATAATTACTGTTTGATTTCCTTATATTCCAGCAGAAGGTCTAACAAAAAGTGATTATGTTTACGTTAGGTTTCCTAGAAGTGTACACACTCCTTACAGAAAGCTCAAAGATAAGCTAACAAAATATTCTACACAAGAGAAAAATCTGATTTTCCCAAAATAAGCAACCATGTATTGGGATTTTAGGGGTCTGTTATGGGCGGTTTGTTTTCTGTGAAACAAAATTTAAGAAAATACATGAAATTCTGTTAAGTATATAGCAACAGCTGTAAGCATTCATCATTCCCTATCCCCACAACTGTTAGCTCCTACACTGAAATCAGAAAAGAATTCATAACGGGTTAGGAACAGACACACGTGATGTCCTAGATGAAAGAACAAGGCCTTCATTGCCTAGAAAGGCCCCAAGTCCTGTAAGGAGACCACTCCTCCACTTTTTATATGTTGTCTCTCCTCATGCCACCTATTCTAGGAAGAACAAGTCTGAAGGCGAAGGGAGGTTGTACTTTGCACTAAAGTAGCAAAGTCTAAGTTGAGGAAAGCAATCAAACATTAACTTCACATTTTCACTTGTACAATTTGAATGTTACCTGCCAGTATCTAACAAGTGCAGTCACACTATAAAATATAAAATTAATACATTTTGTCAGGAGCAGCAAATCATAAATACAAAGCCTAAAACTCAGTTGTCCATGAGAAGATCCAGCAAGTGACTTTACAGTGCGGATGCCTGCTGTCCCCTGCATTGCTGACACCGCTGGTTTTTTTTTAGCTCTCAAGTCCACCCTCCATTGCAAGCTATTCAAGGAAGTTAACCCTTTGTGTCTAGGAACTGCATCAGGACAGTAAGTCTAGATAACCAATAGCCAAGCATAGTAATACAGTATAACAGCTGCACCATTTACCACCAAACTACATTTTCAGTACTTGGACTGCCACTCAGCTCTGTGCTCTAATGGACAGATTTTATTTGCTATGTATTGAAGTAAAGAAAGACTTGCCTGCATATCTTCTGTTAAGAGATTCCCTAAAAGTTTACCTCAGGAGATACAAATTTCAAGAAAGCTTTTAGCAGTCAGATTCCTTGATAGGAAAATAATTTCAGACTTCACTTGGCCATTTTAATCTCAGTAGAAAAAGACTTCCAACCACTTCTACTTTTCTATGAGGTACAGCTACTATAGCATACTAACTCCTGCCTACTCACGCATAAAAACAGCTCACTTAACCTCCAGAAGTCCCTTTCAGTCTATCCAATCTGACCCCCTACTGAAAGCAAGGCCAACTTTGAAGCTAGATCCAGTTGCTCAGGGTCATACCATAGTTAGATTCTCAACAGTTTCAAGGACAGATTCCACAACCATTTCAGTGCTTCATTCTCTGTGTGGGAACATGTATTGCTAACACGTTATTAAACTTAGCCATGTTGTTGTAAGGTTTGTGTCTCCTGCCTCTTACACTTTTCCCATGCATATCAAAAGGAGAACCTGTCTTAATTTTCTCATCTCCCATTAAAACAGGCACAGCCAGCAAATCGGATCCTCTGCTTTCTATTTCCTTTTCTGAAAGCTGAACCAATTCAGTTTTCAGTCCTCCTTCCATATGTTTTGTGCTGCTAACTCCATATCTTAGTGGATACTTCCTACAGACAGCTCAGCATCTGCCTTGTACTTGAGATCACAAAACTGGGCACAATACTTCAGATGCAGTCTCACAGGGTCCCATTAGTAGAGAATAATTGCCTCCTTCAACTCACTGATTATGCCCAGTATGCTCTTCACCTTTTACACCACAAAGGCACATCCTGACCCACAAGGACACAATGTTCTTTCCTGTAAAGCTGCTTTTCACCAGTTAGCATGACATGTATGCTATGCATAGAGATCAAAAAGATTTGGCATTTACTTTTAATGATTTCATGAGGTTTCTGCCAGCTATTTCTCAAGTCTCAGATACCTCACTCGACTAGCCCTAGTCTCCAACATATCAATTGCCCCCATGAACTGGTAGCATCCACAAACTTGCTCCAAGTGCATTACTGAATTGGAAGAGGGGTTAAAATGCAGACAAAATGCCTCTGCACTGTTCCCTAAGGTATGCCACCAGCAACAGTCCTCCACGTGGGTTCTGCATAGTGGAGCAGAACCTTGAAGTCCACCAGTACACACAATTTTTCTACCCATTTAATAATCCACTTACATACACTATACCTCATCAATCTGGGTACAAAGACATCTTAGGAAACATAACTAAAAGTCTCCAGTTTAGTAACACTCCCTGTTCTTTTGTCCACTGTCTTGTCCTGTGAACTCACAGAAATGAATTCAGGGCCTCTTTTCAGAGCAGTCTGGAATTGTGGAGATACCACAACTCTGTTTCACTTACTTTAGTTTTAAACTTATTGGCAACCACAGAAGTTTATCACAGCTGAGCCATGCCTCTGAAGGCTTTGAAAACGCAGCTGTAGAGTAACTCAAAAATAATCAACAAGGGAACTTTAACAGTTCCATTGAGTTCTATAATCCTCACCTTTTTTTGTAAGGCAGAACACTCTCCAGTGAACCTTTAAAGATCTTACATGAAGCTTACACAAAACATTACATTCTGATGCACTAGAAAGTAACATTAATCACTAAGTGTTCATGTGATAATACCAATGCATAAACTGCGATAATTAACCTGGTTAGAGTCAAAAGCCTTACTACCATAGAGCCACTGACCTAAGCAGTTGTCTTGCTCAAAAGAAACAGAACAGCTGGAAGGGACCTTAAAGATATTCCAGTCCCAGCCTCCTGCCGTATGTGCAGAAACTTAAGCCACCTCTGATACAAACTTCTGAAACACAGCTAAGGACAACTTAGCACACTTTATTTGTATACTGAATATCCCAGACAAATGGGTATATTGCACTTGCTAGTTACCCATGGTTGAGTATTTTATGCCACCTCAGCTACAAGACATCAAAATTTACAACAGGATGCATTTCCATCTCTGAAGTGATTAATGGTATGGTTACAACCATCAAGTTCTCATGGTTCATTTCTTTGGATCAACAGTGCCTTTTTAAATGTTCAAATACCTTAATGAAGTCATAACGACATTACTCCTGCTTCAACAAAGTCTACCTTTTGAAGTCAAAAGTGCATCAAAGTGTTGAAAGCACAGAAGTAGCATCACTGGTAAAAGGCCAAGCAGTTGATTTTTATTATGTAAATACTAACTATCTTTATGCATATGTCAAAAAAAAAGTAATTAAGCTTCACAGCTCTTCATGTTTGCTTATCTGACCTCTAGTCAGCTCTTCAGAAGATTACTATGTATATTTTCATTGTGGCATGGACAACAAGCTATATAGGAGAAATTAAAGAAAGAACTAGAAGGAAAAAATCACTCCAAGTCAAAAGAAGTCAAGTTCTGCCTCCTCAATTACTCTGTAATTAAGAAGCTCCTTGCATTTGATCTAATTTAACTTATGCCTGACTAAATACGGTTCTACCAGATTATGTACACTGCAAAGAAATTCGGTAAAGCCAGTTACCCAATTTGATCATCCTAATTTTTTCACATTCTATCTCCAGTATTTGTTCATCCAACAGGCTGTTCTTAAGTGTGCCTGTCCCAGCAACAATTAGTTTTCAGCTTAACCATATGCAGCATGAGTGGTATTGCAAGTAAAAAAGAAGTAACCTAAGTGGCTCAAGAACGCAAACACAAAATAAGACTAAGACAATTTTAAGTGAAATGATAATTTGTAAACTTCTAATTGAAGGGCCAGTGGAAACAATAGATCCAAAAGCTAATCTAGTTTGTTCCTTCCATTTATGTGTCTGCACACCAGCTATGGAGACCTGTTTAACTAGCCTTCACTCACCTTTCAGCAAGTAAGTTGTACTGAGGAGAAGACTGCCACTTCAGTGATTTAAAATTCTCCACGTGCCACAGCATTACTGTGATAGCACGAGCACCTTCTCAGTATTAAAAACAGTAACTTAAGGAAAATATTCTCTTCTAAAAATACCATGTTATATCAGCCTTGACTAACAGAAAAGGAGAAAACCATGTCCTATAGGAGTATCTTAAATCCCAGGTAATGAAAACCTGGTGAGGAAGTGGGGAGCAAAGGAAGAAATCAATGAGAGCCATGTACTGCTTGCAGGTAATCCTAGTGCATGAGTCAAGACAAGCTACAATTGACTAAACAATGTTGAGAATATGAAAACGTGCTATAAGTTTATACCCAAATTAAAATTGCTTTTACTTCTGTACACTACTTGTAAAGCGACTGAAATTAAACAAAAATATTCTACAGAAGAACGCAGTAGTGATATGCTTTCTAACCAGGAATAGAGTCAATGACCCCATAGCTTCTAACAAGCAAGTTTGATCAACTTATCTAATACTTCATTGGATGAAGTATCATCACCTCCATCCTATCAAAAATACATTACTGCATTTCAAGTAGTTATGGTCTCTAAGGCATTCAATGCACCTATCCTTCAAATAAAGTACTTGCCAAAAATCTTGTTTTGGATAGACTAATACTACCAAGAAAACCCATACAAAACCCTGCACAGAATCACAGAACAATTTAGGTTAGAAGGCACCTTTAAAGATCATGCATACCTTCTCCCCAAACAACTAACACACGGCATAAAAAATAATAGTAGTTAAATACCTGCACCTAAGGCTACTTTTCACATAACTAAGAAAATCTAGCCATTCAGTTAATATCCAATTACCAGGTCCCTAAGGAAACCCCTCACAGGAACTTCGACATTACATTTTATATACCAGTCAGTATAGTGGTCAAGAGAATAAAAAAACCTAATTAAAAAAAGTTCAAATAATCCTGATTCAATACAACACACATTCTGAGATGGAAACAAGTAATCCAAGTACAAAACCAAACAGCGCTAGAACAACAATGTCATCACACAGCTCATCTTTAAGATGCAATGTACAAGGTCTCCAGAGTAACATAAGCAATCTCAGTGGTCTCACTTTGCAGACTTATTGTCACCAATCCATAGTCCTACATTCTGATAAAGAACTTGGGACAAAACTGCATTCAACCACAGGACAACAAGTCAACCTATCTCCACAGCAACAATCTGGTGTAACACAGGATGGAAAGCAATACTCTTCAAGTTTATCTGTTGAAGAGCAATAACTGAATCAACATTAAAAAAGAATGACATTTGCTAACAGCATCACAGGTAGTTGTCACTTAGCAAGATAACCTCCTACCAGTCTGTACATCAGGTTTTCTGTTTCTATTACCCTACTGTCATCCACTACTGGTTTGGGGGTTTTCCCTCTTCTCAAAACTGAGATTTACACTTTCAATTCTACACATTCTAATTCAATTTTTCTTTGAGATCCACAAGTGCTACTCATTACCTTCCACACACACTGCTTACTGAAACAGTATACCCCTAGTTCATGTTCCCATTACCCAGCAGGTTAATTTACATCTGTGATTTTGCATACCTCAAAAGCTCTACCACCACCACCTGAAGGGTAATAGGCTGGTAGAGATGCTGCGTAAAGGCAACATATTTGTCCTTCTCCTGCTACTGAACACCCCTTTGTTTCCCAGTATCATCCTGCCAGCAATACTATATAAGGCAGGCGGCGAAGAAAACAATGTAGATCTGACCATATTTCTAAACAAGTTATTTAATTCTGTAATCTCACAATAAATTAATCTTCTTAGAGGCTTCTTTTGTTCAATAACAAGATACCTTCATATTCCATGACATAAGATTAAGTAATTTAAGACAGCAAGAGAAATACATTGTTTAAATCAAGAGACTGTTAAACCTTTAGGTAGGATAAGTGGCTAAACCTTCACAATTCCTTTATTATACTCAAAGCACTCAGATTTTAACAACTTAAATAATGATACAGCTCGCTTCCACATATACATATATATATGTGTGTGTATATATATATATATGAGTTCTTGCACACAAGAAACCAAAGTGTTAGTTGGCATCCTCAGTTTTCATTCATACTAAAATTTATGATTACTTAAACATCCTTTCAGCCTATCCAGGCAAACTTTATAACTACTTCTTTCAGAGCAGTTCCAATCTGTACCATTCCTATGCAACACTACAGATAAACTAAACTGTCTTATATAAAATTTAAATAGTAGTCGAGAATTACATGCCTACAAAAGATATTTTATTAAAATGCTGACAACTATATCGCCTGCTTCTGTATTTATATCATATGAGAAACTCAGTGTCACAGTGATCTTGAATACGAGACACCTACCACAAGGAAACCGGGCTAAGAACTGTTCCGAAACAGCACGCTGCACATTACATTGAGTTATGCTGAAATATGGGCTCAACAAATTCATGACCCGATTTTTTTTCTTCTAACTACAGAACAATTCAAGTTTAACTCCCCCTCTATTTGAAGCTACTCTGTTGTTATTCCTGAAAAATAAACACATGTTCCTTCACTCAGCAGTTTCATACACTGCCTGACCTACTACATAGTTTACCAACATTTCATTCTCTCCAGCTTTTCAAATACCTTTTACAGTATTCCTATTCCTTCTCTTACTATTGGCTTACCTCACATCTTTTTAAAAAGTCCATTTCTCTCCACACCATTTTCAAAAATAAACACATTTCTATACTACTATCATTGCCTTTCATATATGACGAGTAAAAATACATAGTTGTTTCTTTGAGCACTCTACTACACTTTCACATTTCCAAGGTAGTAAAAGGGGTTGCTTGACTTCATACTTTTTGTCATGACTTAACCTGAAAATTCAAGAACATTTCTAGTAGA
This sequence comes from Piaya cayana, assembly GCA_013389865.1. Classification (NCBI taxonomy): domain Eukaryota; kingdom Metazoa; phylum Chordata; class Aves; order Cuculiformes; family Coccyzidae; genus Piaya; species Piaya cayana. Next base: position 156,928 of record WAAB01020143.1, read on the forward strand.
TTGTTCTAATCAACAGTTACTTGGAAAATTCCCCCCTTTTTTAATCTGCAACTCCATTTTTGCACATAGCACACTGTATACTTGTATTTATCCAAACCCTTACAATACAACCCTTCCAGCTTCACTACAGACTTGAATTCCGTACTTTAGGCTGCTTTAAGAAAATAACAATGGAAATTTCAAACATATGCCCCTCAAATACTACTTTTTCTAGCCTTTCTGTGAAACTTAACATAACTAACAAGTCAAATTGAAAAAAAACCCAAATGTATTTCCTTATCCAAGTCCCTGAAAAAAAGCACCTTGTATGTTTTCCCTTCCCATCCACCTTACTTAACTTTGCTTATTTTTAATTCACGCTTACATTCCAAAACACTTTGCAAAACTTATCACTATGTATAAACTAAAGTGGTGCTCAAATTACCAGGAATTCAGACACAGCACAGCTGAAAAACATTTCTCACAATTTATATACTAAGTTACTTTATAGATAAAAGGTTTTGATGATGTTTCTTACCAAAAGTAGTCAGTTTCAGATTCTACCAATACCTAATCATGTTCAAAATGTATTTACAAGCACTGTTGAAAGCTACACTCATCATATTATTTCTCCCCTCACACTCACCTGTGACAGTTACAGAGGTAAGGAAAACAAATGGGAAATGTCAGGGAGGAAAAAAATGTAATCTAAAAAGATATTGATGAAAATAACATCTCTCCCTGCTTCTTACTTATCAAAAAAGTCACTAGTATCTTAAGACTACCCTTCTATCCACAGATGACACTTCAAAACTTGGTTTTTGAAAAAGAACTTTATTACAACACAACATTCCCAATTTTGGCAGAACTACTTAAGTATTATCAGTCAAGTTCACATATGACAAAAGGAATCTGGGAAGACTGACATCCGAATTGCCCTCATCAAGACTAAAATAGTAAGTCGTTTCACAACAGGATGTGGGGATGCTCTTAACTTCATTGTCACTATTATCTTCACATTTACATGAAAAAATACATTGGCAAGGTTACCTCGAGTCTGCAACTTCACCTTTTTTTAACGCAAAAGAGGGGAAATCGTGTAAACAAAAGAGGGGGGGCAACTGCTAGTGCAAGAAGTTTGCCAGCCCTGTGAAAGCTAAGTCATCAAGACTAATCGTTTTGAAATGTGGCACCTTCTAAATACTGAAAAAGTCGTTTCTCCACAAATAAAGCCCAATACTGCCTAATAAGTGTTAGTTACCAACTAAAAGCTCCAAGGTTTTAGGCATGGGAAAATAAGATGTTAGATGTATTTTTAAGAGGAAGAACAGTAGCTCTACACCACTTCTTAAAAGACATTCAGTCAAGTAGATCTGTCCATTTACTTAATCCTGTAAAAAGGACATACCCTATGAAACACAGAAAAATTTCTGTGTAAGTTGTTTCAACTTTTACATCACTTCAATAACATATCGTTTATCTTCTCTAAAGAAGCACTCCAGTAAGCTCTGGCTAAGGAGACAATCACCTAGTACCACTAAAAAGTATTGCAGTTACTACTTGACTTGACTAGGACAAAATACGCCCTCACAACAAAACGTTTGCGAGCACATTAGCTCTCAAGTAAATTCAAATAGTAACAGGTTCATCACCTGAACAAGCAATGATGGTGAACTACTCTTGCTCCTTCAAAGTAAATCTTACCTATGTGAAGGTCCACTCTTCTGCCTTTCTCACAGATGACTTTCTTTATGGATAGCTAGAACATTTCTCAGGGTTCTCCTTCGGCAAATGTGTGTGTTTAAGCTTAAATTAGTAATAATCGCCTTTTCTGAAAGCTACCTTATTGCCAGAGGGGGGAGACTATTACATGCAAGAGCACATTCTTACAGCAGCAGTGCCTCAACTCCCTCCCTGAAAAAGCATTTCTCAGATACTATACAAGTGCTTTATGATGGCACAGCGTCCAAGTTCCTCGGTATTTTTATCACATGAACCCCCAGAGACTACATCCTCTAACTTGCTCCTCTTTCCTTCAAGAGGTAAAGGACACGGTTTATCCTATAATAAAATAGTCTTGCCAGCTATTCATTACTGCATTGGGAATACAACGGTAGGATGATGGCTTTTGATGCGCTCTTGCCCAGGTTCCCCACTCCCAGCCCCATCTTCCATTGCTGTAAAAACGACATTAAACGCATTGCACTGCGTACAATTAAAAAAACACACATCCAGAACCAAACAACTAAAAAACAACAAAACAAACAAACAAAATTGCTCTGTTTTAGTTTCCAAATGCTTTGTCTCTTGTTTATTTTCCACAGGAAAAAGCGAAAGGGGGAGGGGGGGGTGGCGGTGCCGGTACCTCCCTAGGAGCGGTCACGCCAAGCCCCGCGGGGGCTCCGCACCGCAATGCTGCTCAGGACGAGAAGCGGGGAACGAGAGCGCCCACACCTACCCCCGCGCGAAGAGACGAGCCAGCCGAACTCCTAACCGCACAGTAACCGGCACCGATTTCACCCTGGCGGGGAAGAAACAACGACGCAAGCGAACGGCGCCAGGAGCGCAGCCCGTACCCCTTCTCCCCCCGGGGAGAGCGGCCAGACCCCCCCTCCTGCCCTTCCCCGCGGCTGCCGGCGGGCGGGAGGCGGCCGGCGATTTCCGCCAACAACCCAAAGCCCGTTGTTCAGGTCGGGAATTACAGCGGAGAACCCGCCGCGGCGGGGACTGGGGGTGGGGGGGAGGAATGGGGGGGGGAACAACTTCAACCCCGCTATGGGCGGACAAAGTTACCCCGGGGCGGGGAGCGGCGGGGCGCGCGCAGCGGCCACCGGACCCCAACGGCCCGAGGGAAAGGGGGCCCACGACATGGATATCCCAGCGGGGGCGACCGCGAAGGGGGAACGAGGACGGAGGTGGGGGGGGGGACACGACATACGAGTCCTAGTAGAGACAGCGGCACGGGGAAACGGGGGCGGAGGGGGGACCGGACACAGCCACAAAGGAGGAATGCGGGGAACACACTAGCGTCCCGGTGGTGGCGGCAAGGAGGAACGGGAGGGGGTGACAAGCGTGTCCCGGTGGAGGCGGCCGCAGAGGCAAACGGGGTGTGTGTGTGTGTGTGTATAAAGACGGGGACGCGTATTCCGGCAGCGGCTTAAATCCGGAGCGGGGATGGTTACTCCATGAGAAAGGATTCCTCCCCCCTTCACTCTCCCCAGCGCGGTGCCGGCCCCGGTGTCCGTGTTTCCCCCACCCCCCGCCACCTCCGTTCGCTCCCGCGATCGCAGCCACGTCTCGCCCGGCCGCCTCCCCCCCCCCCTGCCCCACACACACACACAAAAGTTTCCCCCAACTCAGCCGAGTGCCCCCTGCGCTCGAGGATCCCTCCCTCCTTCTCCACAAGACAACAGATGGAGGAAAGAAAAAAATAAAACGAAAGAAACAAAAAAAAAAACACAACCCAAAAAGTTTGACTTACTGCAGCAGAAGCGGGAGAAAACCAACGCCAGCAGCCCCAGCCCCGGGGCCACCGCCGGGCGGACCCGCCGCCGCGGCGTGGAGGCGTCGCCGCCCGCTGCGGGAAGTTGCAGGCGGGCGGGAAGGGGCGGCGGAGGGAGGGGATCGGCTCCAGCCCCGGCCATGCTGCGGCTCCCCCGGCCGTTACCGGTGCCCGCGCGCCGCCGGACCCGCCGCCGCCTCCTCCCCGCGCCGGGCGCGCGTGTCACTGAGCGGGGAGGCGCCGCGCGACGCTCCCCGCCCTCCGCGGAGCGGGCCGCACCACCCCGCCGCGGGGAGGGGGGGGAGGGAGGGGGCGGAGAGGTTGCTCGCGCCTCGCCGCGACCCTCGCCCCTGCTTCCTCTCTACCCGCCCCGGGACGAGTTGCGTTGTCCGCGTCCACCTCCCCCGCCTCTCCTTGTTCTGTGGGCTTGCAGGCGCGCCCACGCCCCCGGGGAGGAGGGGGGTGTCCCCTTGGCAACGCGGGCGGTGCGGAGAGCCGGTGGGAGGGGGTGGGCGCGTTGTCCTCCCCCGGGGGGAAGGGGGGGGCTGTTGGTACGTCCAGCCCCGCCCCGCGCGCGGTCTGGGGCGCCTCCCGCGCCCCTGAGGGTCCGGTCCCCGCCCCNAAAGTTTGACTTACTGCAGCAGAAGCGGGAGAAAACCAACGCCAGCAGCCCCAGCCCCGGGGCCACCGCCGGGCGGACCCGCCGCCGCGGCGTGGAGGCGTCGCCGCCCGCTGCGGGAAGTTGCAGGCGGGCGGGAAGGGGCGGCGGAGGGAGGGGATCGGCTCCAGCCCCGGCCATGCTGCGGCTCCCCCGGCCGTTACAGGTTGCTCGCGCCTCGCCGCGACCCTCGCCCCTGCTTCCTCTCTACCCGCCCCGGGACGAGTTGCGTTGTCCGCGTCCACCTCCCCCGCCTCTCCTTGTTCTGTGGGCTTGCAGGCGCGCCCACGCCCCCGGGGAGGAGGGGGGTGTCCCCTTGGCAACGCGGGCGGTGCGGAGAGCCGGTGGGAGGGGGTGGGCGCGTTGTCCTCCCCCGGGGGGAAGGGGGGGCTGTTGGTACGTCCAGCCCCGCCCCGCGCGCGGTCTGGGGCGCCTCCCGCGCCCGTGAGGGTCCGGTCCCCGCCCCGCCGCCTCCCGGGCCGGGCTCGGCCGCCGACCCGAGGGTTCAGCGCCGGGAAAGTTTGCGGCCCCCGCCCCCTCCCCGGTCGTGAGAGGCACCCGAGCCCTTGCCCGGCTTCCGCGGTGCCCCAGCCGAAGCAGGGAGGCGGCCCCGGTCGGGGCGGAGAGTGGGGTTCGAGCCTCTGCCCGGGGTCCCCGGCGTCCAGCTGAGGGCTGGCTCAGAATCAGAGCGGGCTGTAATCGGGTCACGAAATTTAAGGTGACTTTTCCGAGAAATACGGTTTCTTTACGGCTTCTCTGCACTGATCCGAACGTGAGTGTTGCAGGCACGATGTCAATGGGTGTATCCCTGAATTAGGTTTTAAATAGTGAAACACCGAAGCTTGAAAGAATTGGGTTGACAATCTTGCTTCTTTACCATCTAGGTGAGCTTTTTCGTATCATATGTGCTATCCTTAACGAAACTTCACGGAAAATACTGGATAGCTCTATATGCCATTCCTGCTGCTGAAAAGGTCTGCGGGGATCAAGTTCTATAGAAGCCCTGTATTTGCTGCAATACGGTGTGACATCTGATCATGTCCTTCAATAGTGGGCATAAGCAGCGATTTCTCTCCAAGGTGCGCATGGTTAAGTTTATCAGATGCTCACAATAGTATGTTCATCCACTCTTCAGCTGCACTGAGTGTTTGCCAATTAACTGGCCTCATTAATTTGTAACTGCGAAATAGAACAGAACTCGGGCGAAGAGTTACTAGAGGCAAACTGCTAACCGTGATTGGACGTTCAACATTCATCGACAGTCTGGTACGCAAATTGACAGAATAGGAAGACCCTTTAAAGTTTTGTAAAATCAATTTAACACCGTAAATCTAATCCTTAGCTAGGAAAAAAAGCTTCTCATGCCTATTTGCTCTGGGGTTGGGGCTCAGGATTGCCTAGGTGGTGCACATCAACTTGACCAAAAGAGTGTAAACAAATTTGGCCAACAGTTCATTTAAAACAAAAAAGAGTACCTACTGGGTTGGTTTTCCCAAAGCCTGGTCCTCAACTCTGTTGTTAGTCTCTTCACTGTTTTGATTCAGTGGAAACCAGTATATTCCACCATGCCAATAAACTTGGATGAATATAATACTGAATTAATCATTAGAGCCTAATTTTTATTTATGCTAAGAGCTTTTTTTAAATGGGAAAACTGATGAGCATAATTGTAGCAGAATAATTTATGCTGATATGTCTTTCTGATGTAACATTCCAGGTAGATGTTTTAGTTGAGTGTAATTATTCCGTTTCCCTGTATAGACAAATCTTCTGTAGATAAATCCCCTTTTATAGTTAACAGTCGAAGCAAATTACATCTCGTAATTACATTTACAGCAGGTTTAAGGCACTCTTAGGATGGGCAGGAAACATAATGGGGCCATAGTGTAATTGAGAGTGCAACCCTTAAAATCCTATTTGTGACAACAATAATCAAATTGTCATCTGCCATAATATTTTCATTTCTTCTCATTCCAAAACAACAAAAGACATTAAGTCTGTTTAAAATAAAATGTTTTGAAGGTCTAGCACCAAAACACGTTCATTGAATCATACATGCTAAGGAAGCAAATCACAGTTTGTCATATTTAAGCAGAACTGTGCCCAATCTGTAGGTAACATCTTCCAGTGCCAGATACAGCACTGTTGTAATCAGGCATCCTGGGGATTTTGTGATACAAAAGGAAATTTGACTTCATGCTATCAAGGCTATATTTGGCTCCCCAATGCTTAGAACACTCCTGAAGGCATGGTGTTCCAAACAATTAATCTTGCATAATATTGAATAAATGCGTATAAGACACACTGTCTCTGTTCTTGTAAATCCGTTGTTACTGGCATAATTTTTTCCATAAAAAGATGGTTTTCTATAGTTGGCTGCAATCCTGTTCAAAATCATCTTTGAGCTGTAGAAATACAAAAGACTGTACTTTATTTCCAGTGCATATTTCCCTCTCTCTCTCTGGCCATTGTCAGTCCACCCGCACTTCCCCCCCAATGAAAGAAAAAGCCCTTACTCTTAATTTTAGACTGGGGTGTTTGGCCAGCATTTACTTGTCTGCTCTTAACCCTTTTGGTCATTTGAAAACAAAGTCCTGAAGCAGTGTGAAATTAACTTATATGCATAACATTTGAAGTGACGGCACAAATTCCCCCTGGAATGAAGGGCTATTCACTCCAGTGGGAATCGGCAAATAGATTTGTAGCAGAACAATGTGCTTTTCTGAAAAATCTCGCTTCCATTTGAATGGACTGGATGGGGCCTCCTTGGTGATGCTTACCCACTGCCACCCATTATGACCCTTCAAAATAAACCCACACCAAACCAAGCCCAAACAAAACCTTTTTTTTCCGTGCACTCCCAGCTGGGTGAGATATTTAGCTTGATATTACACAGAGTTTCTGCAATTTGCTAGGAGATGGTTGCATTTCTGCACTGTTCTTCGAGCCAAACTCAGAATTGTTGTGTCTCTGGGTGTGCCTCAGCAAAGCTGCAGCCAGAGTTGCTATTTTCTTTGTGGTATGGAGAAAGCTGCCTGTCCAACTCCTTGTCTGGAAAGCCATGGAAAAGCATCTCTGTAGGCTGTGCAGCAGGCGTAATTGACAACAGTTCCAGCAGGACCAAAGAACATGGGCTGCATTTTTATGTGAATGCGTCTCCTCGCCCAGCAGTGGACTAGGTGCTCTGATCATCTGTGAATATGTTTGGGAAGGGTTCAGACAGAACTCTACAATGCCCAGAGTTTGGCTTGTCACTGGTAAATTAATGGGTTTAGTAGTGTTGGATGCACTTAGGTATTTTTAGGGAAAGGATGCTCTAGAACCATGACTGTTATTAAGAAATTAGTGAGATTAAGAATATAGTGAAAAGTTTCAGCTCTTTGCATACAGTATAATTCAAATTTACCTGGGCTGTTATGTCATAGAAAGATCTATCATAGTATCTTGATTCAAATCATAAACAAGCTTAGACAAGAATAACATATATACAGTCATGTTATATATGATATTTTAAAAATCCATTTGCCGAGTACTTTCCTTATTGAAGATGACACACTTAAAGCTTGTTTCAATCAAAGATTACCCCTTTAAGGAGAAATCTGAGTGACTGACTCCCTCTTCATTGCAAGGTACAATTCAAAAACATGTGAGGCCCTGCTCTCACATGTTGTGCAAGAACTTTTATGTGTCTCAGAAAAGCCCCAGAGCTCATGTTTTGGCTTGGGTTTGTTACTTTTTGTTGTTGTTGTTGTTGTTTTTGGTTTGGTTTTTTTTCCCCACAAAAGAGTAATGCAGTTACAACATTTTATTCCTTACAACATTTATTCCTTACATACATTCCTTCCACGGTCAGGAGTACATATCCGGTCAACAAAGCAACTGAGATTTGTGTTGTCTCAGCCAAGAGGTTTTAGACTCCCAGCCAACTAAGTAAATTCCTCATGCATTTCTGACAAAATAATAGGTGAGGAAATGATACAGCTTCCAGTTAGATCTCTCTGGTTGCCACTTACGTCATTGAGAAAGAGGACAGGAAACTTCAGGATCACTCTTACAAGAATATTTGCAAAACAATGCTTCCTCTGTTTTCTTTCTGCTCTGCTTCCCCTTACTGTAGTTTCTAGCTCTCCTGTATGCCTGTTTTCTTGCCTTTCTCTCTCTTTGTGTATACTTATATTGAATTGTGATATTTTATATTAATTAGTACAAAACACTCTTGATTTGTATGTGTCTGTGTGGACAAATGCACAGTTTGCTTGTTTTGTACTTTTGCAGTAAAACTAACACCTTCTTTCTAGGTACAAGCATTAGACACTTAAGATGAGCAGAAAGAGAGCACAGGAAGGAGAGAGACAGAAAAGTGAAGGAAACAGGTGGAGAAGTGGGGAAAGAGAGACAATAAGCAAGGGAGGGCTCTTACCGTGGGAACAGAAGTACAGCTAGAGAGGCAGTAACCCAAAGGACTGTAGCTGTATCTATAGCTGGAGACTAGGTGGTGTAGCAGAGGGAGGATGCTAAATCTCTCTTTTCACATCATTTCCCTTTGGATTGCTCCCTAGCCAAAACTATTAGCCAGAAGCCTAGGGTGTAGACACTGCTTAGATGCTAACTGGACATCCCTCCCCTGCCCAAGATAAGTGACCTCTCTCTAGTGGCCAAAAAGGAGCACTCAGGCACACCTCCACACTCCGGCTGATTTCCCTGCCCTAGAGAGAGACACTGACCTGCTACTTCATCCAGCCTCTGTGTGGTATAGTGGTAGAAGAGGGATAATTCTCCGTTAACTCCTGTAAGAGGATTCTTGCTGTCCTGGTGGTTGTTTCTCTCATGACTAAACAAAATGGAAATAAATCTGCTTTTCTACAGGATCAAAAAGAAGAATGATGACTTCTGGGGGAAAAAAACCCCACAAACATATATACCAATGAGGTCACAATTTTATAGTTTATACTTATGTTTCACAATGATATTTTCATTTTCCCAATTCACTGACATGATCACAGCCCCAGCAAGAGGTTAGTTCTCGATTCAAGGAGAAGGGAGTTTAACATTCATTTTAATAGGAACCTTTATTCATTTTCAATATCAGCACTGCTACACCAGTTTCACTTAATTATGGGAGAAGAAACAGGTTTAGAATTCCCCAGAGGAACGTGCTGTTTTTTCTTCTCAGACTTACTCTCTTCATCTTCTCAACTGCTCCTCCCTTAGTCTTTTCATTTTCCTTGAAAGTGCTTACTTTTATCCTTAGAAGTGAGTGCATCTCAGCGAGATTTTAACTAAAGTAAATGGTGTAATCTTATTACTTGACTGTTCTTTTCCACTGTCTTTTCCTCAGCAAATTGTTTGTTAAATGCAGCAGGTTTTACACAGTACAATGAGCAGAATGCACAAACCCAAAGATCATGCCTGCCTGTGTCTTAGGGATACTGCTTGGATATGCAGTATATGAAAGATGTACCAAGGTAAAGACACAAGATAACTGCAGTAACATGTTATATTCCTGCTGCTTACGTCACCATTTGTACTTAAAACCATATTAACTTCTGCAAATTGAAATAAAAACAGCGTAAGGTTGAAACATGCCGTGGTTCACTAAGAAAAAGTCTCATTATTCCTGTAGGTTTCTGCTACATTGCAGTTTCTATTATTGCATTTTTTAGTATCTTCAAAAATTTATGTCAACCTGAAACTAAATGAAGGTTTCGGTCTCTAGGATTTTTGAGCACATTTTAAGTCACTTGCAGAATAAGGCTTTTCAAACTTTGAGTGGCAAAGAAGAATGCATATTAATTTTAGACCACTGTTTTTGCATTTTTACATGTATAATTGAATTCAGAATTTGCCTTTCTACTTTTCACCTGAAAAGGGTAGCCAAGAATGCACCTACATGCTTTTGATCCTTTGAAAAAAATTTTGTAAACTGCAGGAACCTTATTAAGCTTTAAAACCAAATATCTGTGCACGAAGAGTGCTTCATTTCTATACAGTTTTTTAATAGATGCTGTTAGAAGCATACAGAAAACCTGTAAAGCTCTGTCTTAACCTGAACATTTGTTGCCCTGTGCCAAGGTGTGTTTTCATATGAAGAGAAATACACTGATGCACATGGAAAGCGTTACTGAGGTTGAAGTCTTCATCTATGTAAACATCTTTCACTACTTCAGCTATTACCATACACAAGAGAAAGCTGCATTTATAAAGAAATGAATACCCTTATTCCTCTTAAGGAAAAAGAGTGCCTTATTGATGATAACTATATTGAAATTGCAATTATGTAACTGTTTCACCTAGAAATAACCTCATGATCAAAATTGTTATATAACAAGGAAAAAATCTGTGTAGATTAAGGGCACATGAATAGTGGATTTTATTTTACTTTGATCTTCTGGCCAAAATATTGGAAAAATGTAATTTCATTTGTGCCAAAATATATAAATATATATATATGTGTATTGTTCAGTTTTTGGGTTTTATAAATATTTCTGACCCCTTCAAATTAGGTCAGCTTTTAAACAAAAGCATAATTTAAAATTTGAAGTATCAATGTTTCATTTTGGAAATATTTACTGTTTCATTGTTTCAGTCCTTCAGAATGAGACACTCTGCTATTTGCTGGAAACTGTCTCAAACTCACAGATGTTTTCAGATTCTGCAGAAATGAAGTTTGGAGTAATATTATTTTTGTTGGGGTGGATGGATGTAAGGGTACACCTTATTTAAGAGTTCACAGGGCCTGAGAATTTTTTCCCCCTAATTTATAGTAATCCCCTCAGAAAGGATTAAGTAATCCAAAACCAGGCCACCCTGCAATAGAAATATAAAATACCTCTTTTCAGCTTACATAAAACAAATCAATTTAAGCGAGTATCTCATGTGACATATACGATACTGAAATACCTGTCACTCTTCCAATGTCATCCTTTAGCAGACACAGTCAAGGAAGAATAGAGGCTTAACTGGTAAATCACACACGTGTAACTTGGAGAAGAACCCAATTAAAAGAAAGAGAACTTGCTCTGTGTTACATGTACGTGTAAGTACCTTGAGAAGCAAAAGCTGTAAAATATTTTTCTCCTACCCACAAACTCACACTTGCTGAAGTAAAAAACTCACACTTGCTAAAGTAAAATTACTTGCATCCTCAATACTATCCTTACACAGCAAGCTCTAAGGCCTAATTATATATTTAATTATCTGGTTTTTTGTCAGCTCATTTACATCCAAATGCATTCAACAACACATCATCTGGGATCAATTATTCAACAGAGATTTATAATAGTTTCTATATAATGTACTTTGGTATATCCACCCTGTTCCCACCCCTGAGCATATGGTGTCTCTTTTTTTAATACATCTGAATTAGAGAAAAGTACCAACATTAAATAGGAGCTTCTTGGCTTTTGACTGTTGCCAGTCCTAGAGTTGTTTGCAAATGTTTTATATATCAATATTACTTCTGTACCACAAATGTTTTGTTAACATCTGCCCTGCAGCAGATGATAATTTTTATTTGCTGATTTATTCATGTATCTATATTTTGGTGTGAAAACATAGTTGTAACTCTTGGGTTTAATCTGTGGAAGGAATAGAGCAGAATGAAACACAGGCAGTCACCCTTTCCACTTGGAAGGAACAATGCCATTATTTCTTTGTTTTCTGTGGTAATCCTAGGTCTAATAGGTAGAAAAATAAATTGAGGTCTTTGTTGCAATTCTCCCTCCCTCAAATAAAGAGCCATGCTTTCTGTCACATACATCGTCTATCAAATGTTGTTTAAGGATCTTTTGCACCAGCTGCTATCCTGTTTCACTTTTTGCTTCAGCTAAGCTCTATAAACAATTTGATGAGCATAAAGAATGATGCCAACCTGCCAAATCCTGTTTTTCGGATTTTTTTCCTGGAGTTGCCCTGTCGTGAACCGTCACAATGGTGGCTGTATTCACTTTTGGGGCATTGAAATCTGTCAGGCCCATTATCACATGCTTCAGCAGGGCTATAAGCAAGCTTGTGAAACTGCATGATTTTTCTGCTAATGTCTTCATTTGTTACCTGTTTATAGCTACATGAACACTAAAAGTTAAAATTTACAATTTGGTTGTGTAAATGACTTCACATGATCCAGGAAGGACAACATCCAGTTCATGAGCTGCATTTTCAGAGAAGACTCCACATTTCTGCTCTGGATTTCTGCTGTTAGCCTTGCGTAGGCTGAAGATTTAAATTAATCATTTCAAGCTAGAATGGCCATATTATGTTAGTTTTAGAGCTTCTTTAATTTTATCAGTTTTATTTTTCCTCTACTTGCAATCAGTTGAATGAAAGTCACAATAAAAAAAATAGGAAATACAGAGAAATAACAGATAGTCCTGATTATCCTTAACTCCTGCCAGCCCATATCTGACTCTTTTGAGCATTTAAGAAATTGATGGTTTTCCACAAACTGAATAGCGGTACAATGCTTTATTTAGAAGATTTTACTAGCATGGAGTTTAACTAAACTGCATAAATAGTTAAGGTTATACAAGCAGTTATTCTAACAGATATTTTCAAGGAGAAGGAGTGTTCAAGAATAAATGCTGACATAAAAATTAGCCCCCCAAACTATGTGGAATTTCAATAAGGAAGAAAGAGCATTTTCACCAGGATAGAAAATAGTCACGCTTCAATAGCACAAAATGTATCACCAATTATTGTCAAATTTTCCATGGATTCTTGGCTGACGCTCATCTAAAATACTCAGTCCAAACTCTGACAGCCATTTTTAGCTGCATCTTGTGTTGGTAATATCACTTCAGTTTTCCATAAGAAGTCTTCATCATCAAGGTCATATGCTCTTAGGAAGACAGATGAATAAAAATACTTCTCCAAAATCAGAATTACTTGTAATGTTAATATTAATAATCTTATAAATAAGGAAGGAAACCAGCTTATGTGGGACAAACAATTTCACTTGTAAAGGGATGCGAATGCTGTGGGTCTTGGCATTCTGGTATGCTGTACAAGAAGAAAAGGTGATTTGGGTGATGTCGGTTGACAAAAAGAAGACTTTGCACTCTCTCTCGTATGTGTGGAAAATAATATAAATTACGTACTGTGCAACTCCTTTTCAGGAGGAGAAAAGCTGTAGTCCTTAATTGCACTGCATGATGAGCAATGATTTATGCCATTAAATCTTTCTATGTCCCTGACCAGTAAAACATAAGTATTTATTTTAAGCGTTAAGGACTCAGAGGCAGAAACATATGGTAATTTATGGTTTTCTAGTTAAATGTTACTAGCGGAACATTTGTTGTTTTATAAGCAAACTAGAATTATTTTTGTATCCTGGTCATCACTGTAATTTGTAGCATATATCTACCTGTATATGGATATATTTATCTAAATAGTTGTATTAGATGCAACTTCTCTTCTGAGTGACCTGAGCCTTCAAAGACTTACTCATATACTTTATTTTACATGGCTGATGTGACCAAAGCAATATCTCTGATACATGTAGAGTTCAGTGTGTGAACTTTAGCAATATAGAAGCCCTAATCTGACTTGATTACAGTGAGTTGGGAAATTTGATCAAAACTATTTTTTCAATCAGAAGACGTAAGTGAATTTAAATCAGACTTACTCACAAGACACTATCACCCATTTAAAAAAAAGCTGGAATTTCTGGTGCAAGTGAGAAGACTGAAAATTAGCTGAAACATTTAAAACCCTCTTTATTGAATTATGTTTATTACACGGCACATCTTTGATAGGGAAGATGGCATAAGGACTGATAAGGAAAAATGTCGCTAAAGTACTGATGTGGGGATATCCAATTGGAGACCCAAATGCAGAATCTAACTCAGGCACTCAGGCAAGAGAGGAACCTTAACCTGGAGGATGAAGAGTTGTTTTATGTGAGGTGCTAGAAGGCCTCATTTTAGATATATCTATAGACCACTTACTACTGTTAAGTGTAGATGGCTTGGAAAACGCCTACTGGATTACTTTCACGAAACAGAAATACTGTTTCTTATTCAGCTGTTATGACTGTGTCTATTGTTCCTGCTCCATTTTACAGTGAATAATTTTACATCCTTTATTGTTATAACAGCAGGGATGGATAATTTTTTTTTTCAATTACTGAAAAAGTCGCTAGAAGTATGGTTCTAAAGTGACCAAAATTGTTCACACCAATGAGAGTAATTTGGCAAATAATTACGACTGAAAAAATATGGAAGCAGTATAAAAAGACCTGAAATGTTTCATTTCAGAAACACCAACTGCTTATTTTGACATTTTTTAATGAATCATTTTGGCTTTTCTTTTCAAACAACATTTTTCATTGGTGAGTGGTCTGTGTTTTTTAAAGACAAAATAATTAGAGGTACCTAATCTGAGAATAAAATGCAACACTTTAATGAAAAATACACAGAAAAAGTCCATTTAGATTCCAGCGTAGCAGAAGATTCTTTCACCTTATTTTTTATTGTAATTATTTAACTAAAAAGAATCATAATTTACTTTGCTGCATTAGTAATGACTGTTGATGTCAATAACTCAGACTATGCACATCAATTTAGATCTGGTTACATTTTGGATGGAAAACCCCATATAACTGTGTCATAATGAGATTTATATTGGGGTTTTGTGTTCTCAGGTAACACAGAAAAGTGAAGGTGGGTACAGCACTTGTAAATGCGTGATTAACTTAACTAGGTTCTGAGAACCTGGGCTCTGAAGAGGCCTGGCTTAATTCACTCCATCCTTTTAAAGAGCTACAGGGTATTATGAGGCAGCTTTGCAGGAAAAATCTGTAAGGACCTCGTCAAGAGCCCACAGAGCTCATTGAAAGACTGGATTAAGCACCTCCTGTATAGATAGATATAAGGAGTGAAGTGGGCTTGCTTTATTTCCACAAGTCTTACAGGTCTGCTGAAATAGCAGAATGGGACAACTACAGAAGCAGAAATCTTGTTGCACTCACAAGTGGATATCTGGAAGACATATTTGAAACACACCAGAGCTCCACTTCAGAGCTTTGGCATGGAAGTGCAACATGCATACCTCATAAACTGGGCAAAGAAGAGTTAAGATGCATGGCACGATTCCAGAGTGTACAAGTGTTAACTATTAAAGAAGCTGTGCTGATGCAAAAGAAAAAGAAAGGATTTAGACCATGTTCTTTCATTTATTTTTTTCTGAACTGATGTAAAGCTGATCCAGTGAAAGCCCACCAAGCATCTGTTGGCTCCTGCTTGCAGCACAGAAATCATCAGTACAAATTTCTCCCCATGAAATGATGAGGTCTCTGTTCCAACATAAAAGCCACCACACTGCAAAGTTTAAACCTTTTCTCATATATTACAGTAAAAATATAATGATTTTGTAAATGCTTATGCAAGCACCTCTGTAAGTTGAAATGGCTTTATATCCCCTTGGGTTATCACTAGTGAATTAAAGTTTGCATGTGCCAACTTTTTTACATTTGTGTGAAAGGAAAACAGAGGGGAAAACTGAGGGGATTAGTCTTAATACCTTAGAGCTAAATAAATATTTACTAAGTTTGATTCTGCCATCGTTTCATGGCCAATGCTAAGCACAAGGTGACTGCAGGACTGCTGAAAATATACGAACAACATTAATCTGCTGGATTTTTTCCCTATTTTGAAATGTATCATAGAATCCAATTCCATGGCCCCTTTGCTTTTATATGTTTCCCTTCCAGGTGAAATAGCCTTTTTTTGTCACTTATGACATTTTCATTTCTCATATGTGTTTCTAAAATATAGTGCTCAGTTTCCCTATTTAGATATGCCTTTATTCAAAAGTATGGTAGAGATTTACTGCTGCAGCAGCTTCTTCTTTACTCTATCAGGCAGCCAGCTATTTTCTACAAAATTCTTCCTGTTACAGGATTCCAGACTACCTGTAGATCACTTCAAACAGGAATGTGAACATTCAAATCCAGCTCTCCTGGTAGCAAAAAGAACTTTTCTGCTCTTTGTATCAAATTCATCTGGCAGTTAATCAGATTCATTCAAAGTAGATAACTACTGATATTAAAACATCTATGTAGCTGAAAAAAATGTGTAACTTTCTGATATTTTATATGAGTAAAATTCACTGGACTAACTTAAAAAAAGTATAGAACAATGATGTTTGCACTGTCCACCTCTGTGTAGGGTTAGTGTAATTCACAGAATTTGCAGCTGTAGCTGAGGATGATAAATTCATATGTTCTAAAGTGTAGCACCTTCTATGGACCAGCTTCAGATTTTTGCAAATGAAATACATTTAAGCCTCTCTCCTTTTGGCTCCAGACCATTTCCATCATCAACTGAAGGCCTTAGACATTATGCTTGGTTTAATTAATGGTTGGAGCCTCAGCAACACAACATATCCAGTTTCAGCTTTTGAATGGCTTATACAGCTTCTTACTCCTGGGGCAAAACAGAGCTCAGACCTAGAAAAATTGTGCTTGCCCACCTCTTGACTGCATCCCTGCGGCATAGCCAACTGCTAGTAAGAAACCTTGCAGAGGTGCTTGGCAATGCAGATGCATCTTAACGGCTAGGCTGCTTTTAGGATATTATGACAGCCTCCTGTGAAAGCAGATTACATAGCTTCATTCAAGTCAAGTAACAGGTAATAACTTCTTTAAAAGTTTAGCAATTTAACAAGTTGTGTCTCCTCCAACACAACACTCCAGGAAAAAAAAATCACAACAGGATAAGAAAAACCCTACTACAGCTGCTAAATTGTCACCTGGATTGTACATAAAGATTCCAAGGAACATGGACACCTGGACACCTGGAAGAAATGTATTGTAAAAGTATTCTTTGATTTAAAAATCTGATGAAAAGTCAATTCATTATTGCTAGTCTGGATTTCTTTCATAGGCAGCTGGGAGACAAAGGCATTTCTGTGATGCAATTCATCTAATCCTAAAATGGGGTAGATGAACATACCCTTAAAAATGTCTCCTTCTCATTGTGAACAATTAGAAAGCCTGAGCTAAGTGGCTCAGGTGTAGGCATTTTCATTATAGGCATATAAATGAAGGAAAGAGAAGTCCAGAACTTACAAATAGGTTTTGGACTAAGACTCATGATAATTTAGACAAGTCATATGAAGTTTATATCTTTTTCTAATGAACTAAGTATGCATTTGAGCAGCTTTTATGTGACTGGAGAGATCTTGGTGCCCTCTGCACAAATGTGGAAAGGATATTGAAAAGTGCATGAGTATACTTGAACAGAAATCTAGAGAAATGGCTTGTAAGTCAAAGGGAAGATGTATTGCAAACTCTTTGACTAACTATGTTACAATCCCCTTTGGTCACCATTAGGTATGTGAATTGTTGACTGTGGAAAATGCCAGTTGTGGGCCCCAAGGATGTAACCAACCCAGACTCAGAACAGCTGCAAAAGGGAAAGCGCAGGATTTCATTCCATCTAGTTCCCAGCTCTTAATCCTTGAGCAACTGTAGTGAAGTACCAACTCGACTGATTACCAGAAATGGCTCCTGTTTTCTCAGGTACATATGCAATGCATTAGCCCTACCTTCTGAAACTTGGATTACTTATTTCTACTTAACTGAAGTTAGATTCTTGTCATTTTTTTCTCTTATTTTGCTCTCCCTCTAGACCATATATGCCATTAGTGTCCAGGGAGGCTGTTAAGACCAACAGTTTCATGGGCTACACAAGAGCTGACTGTTGAAGCCTGATGTTGAAACCTAGGAGGCTTTAATAACTACCAGTCTTCTTTCCATGCTGAGGCTTTCTCTGACGTGAATCCCAAACATAACTATGTATATGCAGCTTTTAAAATGACACAACTTCATGGATGTCAGACTGACTGTACTTCTTCAGATGTTGGTAAAATGGTCTGTGATGTAGCTATTCTGTCCATGTGTATGTTGAAATAATCATATACATGTACAAATTCATGTCTATAATCACACTTCCTTGAAATCTGTCCTTAGCTAATTACAAAAATGGTGCTACAAATGCATTTTCCACTCTAAAATTTCTCCTTTCAGAGGCATCCAGCTCAAATGTGAAATCTGGATGGTGTTTTCTCTGTTTTCTGTCACCTCACTAGGGAAATATTTTACAAATCATACCCCTATATTTTAATCTACATGACAAACCATTTAGTTCCGCTGGAGGATGAAATTCATAAGAGATTAGCATTTTGGAGACCCATGCACATTGACATGCAATTGCAGTAACTTTTTATTGACCTCCTACTGATTCTGTACTAGTACCAGACATAAAAACTTCTGGAATGACACTGAGTTGCAGTTCCTGAACCTGAGCCATGTAACACTTGTCAGGATATTATGAAAATTTTGTATCCATATCAGACAGTAGTGATTCAGTATTGAATGACTTTACTGACTGTTTTAACATCTTTTCTGGATTTGCTGAAAGGGAACGTTTTCCCCATATTACCACAATTAAGATATATATATACAATGCAGACATCTTCTGTTGAAGAACTGACTACAAAAGAGAACAGCAAAAAGCAAAATAATAGTTTAAAAACATGTCAACAAGAAAAAATGATGATGTTTCACAGGTGTCTAGTTCCCCAGCAGTCATCTTCTAAGTTATGAGATCAGCTTCACAGAGTTGAAACTATAGTGTTGGAAAGGGTGTCATGGTTGAGATGTTTTAAAGGAGGTTGTGAAAACTAAAAACCCACTGGCATGTCTGAGAAGACTTAATGGAAACAATCATTTTTCTAAAATAGTATTTGACCAGAATATTGAGATTTGTGCTTATAATTAATTTATTATGCACTTATATGTTTACTGGTGGCCGGAAGCTTGGGTTCTTTGGATAGGTTTGTCTGGTGAGTATGGCAACTTAAGACCTCCCGGTACCATGATTGAGAGTTAATTGAATACTGGCTCAGAATGACATCTTAGCTGACTTTTTATAACTAGTTTTTATGTCCTGTTGCTACTTATGGTCACTGCTTACTCTGAAACCTAATAGGTAGTCCCAATAAAAAAACAGGGAGAAAATACTGATGTTTAAATAGATGCCATATTCTGCCTAGAATTCATGCTAAATCCCTATCGTGATGAGGTATATTAAAATCATTCTGTTATGTGCATCATCCAAGATGCTTATTTTCATTAATACAATTTGGATTATTATTGCTTATGCATAGCAGCTAAAATATTTATTATTTTATTGATATTATTTAAAAACCCCATGGATTTTAAAAATTATTTCTTACTGTACAGAACTGCAAAGTTCTACACAATGATGGTAAGTTAAAATAAGAAAGTGTTTTAATCTGAATTATTACAGAGAATACCTGTGTCAAAACTGTAAGTCACATTTATGTTGCTCATGGTAACATAGTATGTGGCCATTTACAAAATTACGACTTTGAAAATGAAATTCAGTGTCTAGTATGGCTTAACAGTGGTATGTATGAGATACTGAATTGCAGTTCAATCATGTTCATTTTGCAATCGTTGTGCTAAAACCCCACACCTATAAAGCCATTGCAGACATTAGACACAGCGTTAAATTTATTCTTGATATTTAACGTATGTCTGAAACCACATTGATATAAGTTTGAAGCCATGTCAATAATAAACTAAAATATTTTTTTGTAAATAAAAAATTATCATATCTGTCTTGGATATTTTAAGTTCCATCCAGGCTGTAATTTACATTGCTGTCACCATCATTTACATCACAATTCTGTCCAGGACTTCAGAATAAGTGTAAGAAATAAAAGCCCACACTCAAGCACTCTATAGAAAAACACTTTATTATCTTACCACTCACTGAGATCCACGAGATGTACAAAGCAGCTCATGTGTGCAGCACAAATAATATTTTCAGTATTTCTTGTGGCATGGAAGCCTTGGAGTTTGTAGCAGGTTACCTTTATCCAGCGGTGCTAGCGGGGAAGATGGGGTGCCCAACACCCAGGGGCCAGAACAGAGACAAAGCTTAAGATTCCATCCTTTAAAACTCTCCTATGAGCCATAAATTTGGAAACCTGGCAAATGATGTGGAGATCTAGGGCTTCAGCCCTACAATAGACCATATTTTTAAGCACTCCTTCAATTCAATACAGTCACGGAGAAGACAGTATCACGCACCCACATAGATTACCTTTTGAAATATGTTGCAGAACTGGTGCCTGTGGAAAGTATACCTTTTAGGCAAGTTCCTTGTGAGATGAAAATCACTCCTGTTCACCATTCAGTCTAATGTCACTGGATTTTTTTGATGAAACTTCCTTTTCTGCTTTTCTGTGAGAATCTGAGGAAAGCACAAAGTAACTCAGTATAAGAAGTGCAAGTAAAAAGGTATAAGAAAAAAGAAATCAGGTTTAAGCTTTCCTGTGCTAAAAGTCAAGGGAAGGGAAGCTGCACATACACACATACTTACATTTATTTCTGCAGATCATGTTGACATAATTTGAGATATCAGTTTCACCTAGTAACATTTGTATATAATTCTCTAATTTTCAGTATCCATGTACTGTTTAATAATACCATGCTGATTTGTGCTAGGTCTCTGTGTTATGTGTCACTTCATTACATCTTACTCAAAAATGACTGACCAATGTTTGCATTCCCATGACTGAAATAGCTGTGGAACCGCCATGCAGGCTTCTCATTATCTTTGCTTGTTTCTATCTTCTAAGACTCCTAGTAAAGGAGACTTTTATAAACTTCTTATTGTTTCCTCTGTGCCTGTACAATATTGTACAATATTACTTAAGAATTACAGACATTTTAGTGAATGCATATGTACAGACCTCTAGGAATTTCTTATCTTTGTCTTCTGTTGCAATTTGAGCTTGTACAAGTTTGACATGTGAACTGTGCAAAATCTTTTCTGAGCTTTTTTTAAGCTCTGGTTTTGTCCATGGGAATGCATGGCATTTTATTACTTCAGATGTGAAGACATTTGTTATAACAAGGACAGAAAAGCAGAAACTAAAAGCTTGGTGAAAGAATGTTGGCTAAGACAACTAACTAGCTTAGACTGATCTCCTTCACTTCTACCAATCTTGAGCATAAAACAGATTATGAATAGAAAATGAACACCAAAATAATAAAAAGTGTCTTTTTGTATATATAGTAAGGTCTGCCGTGTTTTATTTATACTATGTTTGGTCATTCCAGTAAAGTTCATCTTGTTACTTGAAGTGATTTAATCAACTGCTGAATGTAATTAAGTCATCTCTGGACAAATGTTTTTTTTTTCTTGTATGACTGTGATGGTTGCTCTATGTTGCTGATGATTAAGGTGAGATAAGCATTATAGTATTTTTCTTTTTCAGTAAGTGCATAGATCACATCATATGATGTTATCAATAAGTGAAAACAAGAAGCTTATGTCATGAGCTGGCAAACTTCATGAACCACAGTACACAGACCATCACACTGCGCAGAAGGTGATAGCTGCAGGAAGAGTGGAGTTACTCCCCAAGAACTGGATCAAGAATCTTTTCATCCAGTGACATGGTATTCTTCCTACTGATGTGTGTTCCCCTAGGGAATTTTTCTCGCTTTTATTTTGAGTTCAGCATTTTTTCTTTTTTAATAACTTCTTGTTAACCAAAGGTAAAATATCACTAGTTTACAAGGAAAGCTACTGGATATTCTGATGAACATTCATGTAAAAAGCAAAGCTATCTGAATACCTGTTAAGGCTTTGAAAGTAAACATTTTATGTTGTTTTGATAAGAAGCAATCATATTATTTGGAAATATGGAATGTTATTTGGCTACATATTTATTACTTGAGCCACTTTAATATTAA
The DNA here is from genome assembly GCA_013389865.1 of Piaya cayana. Lineage (NCBI taxonomy): Eukaryota > Metazoa > Chordata > Aves > Cuculiformes > Coccyzidae > Piaya > Piaya cayana. The sequence continues at coordinate 178,861 of WAAB01020143.1, forward strand.
AACAAGCTATCAGATTCTGTAAACTGCAGATGATTTCCCTCAGGGAACAAAGTATTGTACATTACTATGTCACTCGGTCAGTGTTGAAGTTGTTTAAGTTTGCAACATCTGATTCAAAGGGAAGAGATGCGTATTATTTTCCCAGTAACTACATGTTTCTTCTCATGTTAGAAGATGGCTGTCACAAAGAACATTTAGTGGAGTATCTACAGATGAGTTATAGCATTGTTGATAGCATTTGGTGAACACTGCTGTTGTATAGTAGAAATCCTGTAAAGCTAGGATAAAAGCTTTGAAGATAAGAAAGATTACCTTGGAAATGTCATTTGGAGAGAAAAAAAGTAAGTGCAGTACCATGAAAACCTTTAATGATTGTTTTACATACACACACATAAGAGAAAGTACCAGGATCGATCAGTGGGTGCTCTACTTTTTGGGTTTTTAGGTACTGTTAGGGATTTAGGTACTGATTTAGTCAAGTAAGTTTAGATTCTCTTTCAGTATAAAACTGTGTAGTTTTGCTTTTATATTATACTACTTTGAAACATATAGCAACTGTCTTTTTCTCTCCATTCCCCTCCTTTCCTTTTCCCTCCTCTCTCCTTCCTTCTCTCCCTCCCCACCTTCTCCCTGTCTCCCTCTTCTCCCTTACCTTTCTTTCTTCTTACTTCTGTCTTCCCCCTCCTCCCTGCTTCCCTCTCCCTCTCCTCCCCACTCTCCTTCATTCTTCAGACTATTTTCCGGATTGCTTTTTTTAGAAATGCACCCATTATGAAATATGATTATCGAGAGTAATAGATTTTATAGGTTACTGTAAGTCTCAAATATGAAGATGTTAACTTCATCTTAGTAAATGGTGTTTCCAGTAAAAAAAATGATCAAAACAAATTTGAGTTTTCTTTCAGCCTTGCTGAGAATTGAAAGAGTCAATATGTTTTTAATTGCAGCATAATGGAAGTCCAGATTATGCTCTCAATTCTTTCTTTTCTCAATGTAGAGGAAATAACAGGTATGCTAGAATTGTGGCCAGCTGGATTGCAAGAACTGGCCAAAACAGGAGTTTGAGGGATCTCTCCTGATCCAGCTAAGGATGTCAATGCAAGCACCTGTGCAAGAGACAACCCCGTTGCCACTGCACAGTAACTGATTATCCTGTTTGGAAGATTTGATTCACCATGCAAGCCTAAGCCTATGTCAGGATCTCAGTACATAGTTTTTCCTTTTAATAAACACGTCACCCAATGCTCTGTCTCTGCATTAGTCAGAGCCTGAAAAAAGGAGAAAACAGCCGATTTCCCAAAGTCTCCTGGATAGTAATGAATCTGAACTAAGCATGACTTCCACTTGCTGCTTCTGCTGCTTCCCTCCTGGCTGGGCTGGGTCCCTTCCCACTGCTGTGTGCCCTTTCCAGAGGCGGTGGAGTCTTAGAAAAACCTGTTCTGCAGGTCCTCAAATGCACCTGCCAATGTGATTTTCTAATCAACTGTAAGAGACCTTATTTGATTATGCAGCATCCACCATCTAGTAAATCTATGACTTTGATCACTAAACAGCTTCTCCAACTTAACATTTGCTTAGCCGCTTTCAGCTTTGTAGGCTTGGAATCCCTTTGCTTAAGGAACTAAGTTGTCTAGAAATGTGTCTTTTTGTAACAGGTTTCGTTATCAGGCTTCAAACTGAAAACACAAATGCAATATTTCATGCAACATAAGGCAGAATCTCTTTTTATTTAAAGGAAAGAAAGGGGAAAAAGGAAAAAGGCGAAAAAAAGAGAGAAGCTTAGGAAGTGAGTACAAAGTGGTCAAAGGCCATAGTCTCTGTTAAACAGCTTCCATTTTTTGGCAATCAACACTCAGGCTGGAGCTGCAGCATCTGTGGTTTGTCTTGCCTCTCTCAGGAGCCTCGCCACTGTGATTGCAGGCATTTGCAAAGAAACATGATGTGTGGTTTTTCACAGCTCAGGATAGAGTAGGCCCCCCTGTAGACTGTGATTACAGGTTATGCATAACTGCATTTGTCTAGTACTTGAGGCCTTAGTGAAGTACTTTAAACTTCTATTTCTGGGTCATACTTTCCTTTCATAGCAGTATCTAAAACAGAAAAATATCAAAGAGGCAAAATCAATAACAGGAATTGTTCTTTCAAAAACCTGAAGCTTCACAGAGGTTAGCTCAGTTTGACCTCTTTTTTTGGGTAGATCGTAACGCTGTGGTATATTACAGTGCTGACAAGGTGACTGAAATTGAGAAGATTAATATGGTAGCAGCTAGGCTGAATCCTAAGAAATACAGAGCATTTAAATGTCTCAATTTCTTCCTTTAGAGCAGCAAATATCTGTAACACATGTGGGGTGTCCCAGTGTATTGGGTTACTTTTGAGGAGATAAGTAGAGAGGAAAGCTACAAGGTTTGCTTTCTACTCTGTGGGAAACTGTGGACATGCTTGTGTTGAAGACATAGGAGATTTTGCACTTATTTTAAGAGAAATCATGAAGATTGTCTACCTAAGTCACAGGAGGCATCCCAGGGGGACGCCAGAAAGACACGAAGTCAAAGCAGTAGTGCTTTCTCTCCACCAGCTTTGGACACTGACACCATCTGTACTGGGGACATAATAAAGTAATTGGCATCATATTCCAGAGATTATTTAAATAAAAAAGAATCCAGAAACAAAATGGAAATAGATTTAAAAACAAATCAGCTGAAGGAAAAAATCACAGAGGATTTGATTCGCAGTTGTGTGTGTATTCCACTCCTTAACAGCATAAAATGTCCTGTGAATAAATGGAGGTTAAGTGTGTGAGCAGTGCACAAATCACAGCTCACGTGTTTTATTTGAGAACTGGTCTTACAGTCTTCTCTGACCAATTTAATACACAGTGAAGTGCAGAATGCTTGGCATAAAAAGTAGCACCATCTGTTCCCAAAGCATTGATTCTTGTCTCAGGCAAGGGAGCTACTGTTGTTTTTCATGAGAAGGTAGGTAGTTGCCTCAGTAGAGGTGAGGCTAACCTGGAGTTCTCAGAGTATCGAGTACAGTAATAGTTTTATTATTCTCCACACTGTTCCTTGTCTGATAAGCCCCAGAAGCTATTTACAGTTCAAATCACTCCAAGGTCACTGGCTATTACAGTGGAAGACATTGTGAGGCAATGTAGATTGCCTAGCGTAACTGCAAGTTGCTACAAGTAAATAGAAATTTCTCCAGGTTACTGTCCTGTGTGAGTGAAATTCATTAAAGCGAAGTTGGGACCAAAACTCCTATGGGGCAAGGGGTCATGAATGGAGATCAATGGTGTTATAAATGAAGTAGTCAGCTTTCTTCAGGACAACTGCATTTGCTCTGTCTCATGCCTGGTGAAAAAAATCTTTTCCTGACAATACTAGTTATTCAGTTTAGTCACATTTTGTATTAGCAGTCCTTGACTGCATTCATTCCCAACCAATTCCTCATTTGCCTGTTTGACCTCTTTTAACTCTTCCTCTAATATCTCTTATGACAGTTTGTGATGTGGAAAAGACAGAAACTTTGTCTCACAAAGAACACTTGAACCTCAGACACCTGCAAGCTTACCCTTAGCCATGTGGGTGGATACAAACCTGCCTCTATGGACCATACCAGATTTCCTCTTCTCCCCTCACGCACACTGGGTCTAACTCCAGCACTTTCTATTCCTCACCTCACCAGGGTCATATTCCTGGAACATATTTCATCTACACCACTAGGATAAAATAGACCACTTAATTTTTAGCTCTGTTTCCTATGGAAACAGGATAATATAATCCCACTGCATTTTTCCCTCTATTGAGTACATTTAAAGTAGTCAGCCAATTTAAATGATCTTTGATAGAGAGAGATAGGCTTAAAAGATAGCTCAATTCCTACAAAATTAAAGAAAATAAGTGGTAACAGAAGTGAGCAAGACCCATTTTGTGCTTTTTATGCTACCATTTAAGCTTCTATGCACACAGCGGAGAGTGTGATACATGTCTGTCCGTGCCAGAATTTCACCTTGACTTCAGCATGAGAAAACCAAAGACAGTCAACCATGAGACAATACTTCACAGAAAATGAGAATTCATCAGTCTGGTGCTTATAAAACCTCCCAGGTGATGGATTCCTCACTGGGGACCCTCTTCTACCCCTGTGAATTTCACCTGATTTACCCACTCCATGGGTAAACAATCAGGAATAAATGGAAAGACTGTGAGACAACCAGCTATATGTAAATGCCGGTAACAAAGAAGAATAGTGCTAAAATACATCAGTTTTCAAGTTGTTTTTTTTAAAAAAACAGTAGCCAAGTTATCAAGCATCAATGCTGCAGTCAGTATCTAAACAGCATAAGTGAGTGGGACTTGTTTTGCTACCTAGAGTAACAGAGGGGCTGTATTTTTTAAAGTATTCGGAAATTTACCAGTTACTATGGTATCAAGTGCACTAGAAGATTATCAAGAACCTTCTATCCTGAAGTTTTTAGCAAATTAATTAAAAGATCTGAACCCTCATGAGTGCAAAAATTCTTTATTGTTTAATACCATAATCTTCTTGTTATAAAGAAGGGATCCAGTCATACAAAATAATTCAAAGCCTTTTGCAATGCATAATCCAGTGAAAAGACTCTGGTTGTAGTTCAAAGTTGCCTAGGCTATTCATGGCAGATATGGACAATAGCAGGATTTTAAAGCAGTTAACTGTTGAAAGATCCTCTGATAGAAACTTGTGAGAGAGAGTAGAATATCAGTGTCTAGGGAAGACTTTGTAAAAAGAAAGTTGTTCACACCTGTGCAGAAGCATCTCTGGAATGAGAGTTTTAAAGGCTACATGTCAGGAACAGCAACACCATGTCCAATGTGCACCTCTACTTACATAAATTTAAATGCAAATAAAATCCTAGATCATCATAACAACAGCAGATGGGGATGAAGCACAGATAAAACAAGGAAGGGTGGACAACTGTCGTTAATATTCATTGTTGCCAAATCACCACTTTTAAAATCAGAATGGGAAGTAAAATGAAGATGTTAAATTGGGCAAATAACTTCACTGCTTCCTTACACTGCTGAAAGGAAAATCAAAGGATTTCCAGGCATTAATCTTTTAATTAATCCAAAGGAAATCCTTGGATGATGAGAAACAGTTACAAAGTGGACCTCAGGGATTGCCTCATGTAAATGGTAGGACTAATCCAGGGATTCCTGGCTAATCATCTGTTCAACTGGTACTTAAATTCATCCTACAGCTGGTTACACTGAAGGATATTCATCATGGCTTTTAATGCACTTATGTGTACAGTGACTCTATCAAAAGCCTCTATCAGTAATTTACAGGATAATTATATCTGTTCTTCAGACTTCTTTTTTCTCTTTTGCTGCTGCTCTTCACTTTCTCCAGCTCAAGATATGTTAAAATACTGATATGTAAAAGCAATATGTTAATCTGGACCTTTAAAGGATCACAGAAGATGTACCCAAATGCTGCAACACCAGTGTATTCCATAGTATTGAAGGCTGCCAGCATTTCATTGATCAGCTACATCATGCTCAATAAAGCAGCTCTGCAGCTGGTTTCATAACTCCCATGAGATTCTTTTCTGTGTTGCTAGGAACCTATAAGTAAGGTATGATCTCATAATTTGCCAGACAATAACAAAAGTCTATGTAGGTCCTTGTCTTCCAGTGTCCAAATTATTTTTTTTAACTGGCTTTCATCTCAGAGCACATCTAATGTTGACTTTAACTTGATGAATGCTCATGGATGATTTGGAGGATGACTACTATGACAAAGTGATGTACTGGACACTGCTTTCAGAAAAAGACTTAGAAACACCCATAAAAACCATCACAAACCTTTTTGCAACTTGGGGTTTGAGCCAATACTGTGAAAAAGTCATGAGTCAACAAGGAGTGATAACATAAATCTTCTTACAAATAGACACATCCTTGTTTTTAACACACCAGAGTTTAATGGGATGAAATAAATTAATGGCAGTTGTCTCAGAAGAATTAGATGACACATCCTCCATTCTCTTGGGCTTTTTAAAATATTCTCATGTAATTTGTCAATGATTCAATACTATAAAAGACTTTTGTCTTCTGCTTAGAAGGGATGCCTACCAGAACTTTTATTCTCCAGAGAACAGTGTAAATATAATGAATTCCAGGGAGCAAAATGACCATTTAATTTTCCCTCTGAGGTGTTTGTACCTCACCTATGTACACAAAACCAAAGGAATATTTAAGGCAGTATATAAAAAAGAAGGTATGTAAACAATCCTAGGATTTGTCACACATTGTTTTTCCAGTGGCAGAAAAATTCGAACAGGTGAAAACTTTACAGGTCCCTTTGTTTCACCCCTCTCCTTCCTCTTGCACCCTAACATGTCTGCCTATGCTGGACATCATACAAAGAAAGGCTGATGATTAAGTCATTTTGACCATCTCACAGTCAAGAGGGCACATTGCATTTTATGGACAAGTTTCTCTCTTCCCTGCTGGCACACCTCAACAGGCTTTACACGAGGAGAGGCAAATGAGAACTATATGAGAAGCAGGCTGGGTTGAGAATGGAGCTCTGTACTGGGAAACGCTGGGCCAAGGCTTGTCTTCTCCACCTGTCATTGCTCAGTGGTCTGCACTGCCTCCTCTAAACTGAGACTAGCTGGTGGGGTTGAACTGCAGCATCGTAGGGACAAGTTTTTCTCAGAAATTGATGCATCCTAGGTTTTTAACAAGTCAAAGTTTTAAGGTGGCTTTGTGAGGGGTGAGAGGAGACCCAGCTGTTCAGAGGGACTGTGAACAATCAGAGTTTTGCTACACACCCACGCGCAGATGCAGTGGCATAATGTATGCATAAAATAACCATCTAAGCCAGCCCAACTAGTTCAACAACAAATAAAGAGGTGTTGTATTGTGTTTTTCTCCAGAGCTTTGCTCTGAATTCTTAAGGCATACAGCCACACAGACTCCAACAGTAGATTTTGTGGCCAGACGTTTTGGACTTGGCTGCCTACAGTTGGGCTCCTAAATCCATATTTTGGTGGCTAGCTGGGAGCTGACAGAGCACCAATAAATCTCAGTGAAGTCATAGCCTTTCAAAACTGGGCTTCCTTCTTTTCTGAGCTGAAAAGGGACTTTAAAGCCTTTATTTAAGTACCTATTAAAAATATTGTCTGAAGGTTTTACATTAACCATAGATTAAACAGAACTATAAGCCAGCAACAAAATAAAGTCATTCCGTCATTCCCTTCCCTGAGTAGTGTTGGGTTTTTTTCACTTAAGAAAGATCTGATACATTGTTTTGCATATGCCCCACTGAGCAGTGTGTATTTTTTAAGAGCTCAGGCTTATTTTACCCCTGCACTTTTCATGGCTGCAGTGGACCTGTGCTCTCAAGAGGTCAGCTAGGACTTATGCATTCAGTGGCAAGGACAGGCAAGTAGAATACAACAAGTTTTTTTAATTCTCCTCCCTTGTCATCAGTGTAGCAGCTTTTTCAGATCCTCAATTTTCTGCATTCCTGTGGAAGGCATGCCACAATAAGAAACCACTTTCTTTCTTTCTTTAACTTAGTCCAAACAAACTCAGTCTAGCTATTCATTTTCTCTTTCTTAAACCAGTATTAAATGTAATGTACTTTGCTGCCCCTTTGAATCTTTGTTTCACATATAATTTCCTTTGTATTATACCCGAGAAATGTGAACTTCTAATCTACATCTTGCTTTAATCCTGTTACACTTACTTCTTAACACGTGATCCTAATGCAGTACCCTTATTTCTGGAACTTTCTAGCTTTCCCATGCAACTCATTTAGAAGTCATTCATCTTTTTCTGTTTCATTTTTATTTCCCTCCACCTATCCTCCTTTGCCTATTAGAAGGAAAACACAAGGCTTGAAAACAATTTCAATCAAAAATAGGCCAGTCATTTATTTTCTCGTAGGTCTTCATGTGAGTTAGTCAACATCAAAATATCTGCTCTAAGTGATGGAAGCATAATACCGCATTCAGGCAAGTGAAGCAACATGTTTGCCTTGCAGTTGTCTGTTTTTAACCTTTTATTCAGTCTGCAAGCATAAAAAAAGAAAAGCTGTATGTGGAAATGAGACTAGGAAGCACCTTATATTTTAAATTTACTGGAATGAATGTTAAATGCCATTTCCTACCTCCTGAAATCAAGCTTCTAGCAGGCAGCCAGCCATTTCAGAGAGCTGCATGCTTTTTAGCAGCAGCAGCAGCAAAACTAGGAAAGTTCCCTGCAGCTCAAAACGAAATAACAAAACCTCAATGTGTATAACTTAATGTTAAAGTGATGTTGTTGAGAACAACCTGCACCACCTTTAGCTTACAGGGTAACATGACTTTTCCACTAACCACAGAAAACAATACAAAGAATGAGGCAGCAATACCAGACTGCAAACAACAAGACCCAGCAAAGTATGGGGAAGTGACTGGCTGAAATTTTCAGAAGTGCCCAAGGACTATTTCAGCAGAGAAATGCGCTTAGTACAGTGACACAAGAAAGAACTGACTGAAGATGAAGCTGGCGCCCTTCTTCTCTATTTTTTCTTGGGATGTGCAGAAAGCAAACATCTTTCTCATGGTAGAAATTCTTATCCTAAGGGTGGCAATAAATTAGGCCTCTAGTGCAGTGCCTGCTACAGGACATCCCCAAGGCAAAGAATTGCTGCAAAGTGGTGGAAATCCGAGCATTTCCCTTACTGCTAATAGGTAATTATCCCTGTCCCTCTGATCACCCCAGCCCAGTGTCACAGCCCACTGTGATGCCACAGCAGGAGCCTTGTGCTGCTTGGCATGGGCAGCTCCAGTGATGGGGCAGTTGGGGCAAGCAGACTCTTGGAAACAGCTGTCTGGGAAATGATTTCCAAAGTGAGCAGTGTGAGCAACTACACTTCCTCTTTCACATTTATATTTTCCAGTCGTGCAGATTCATCAGCTTCATTTTGGAAACCCTTTTGGTGCTCACGGGAGGTGGCACTGTGCTGATGTACCTCCACACCAAATATGCTGAGAATTCCTACTGTGAAAAAAATGAGCTAAGGAGAGGACAAAGGAGCACACATATGTATTCCTAATAAAAATATAAACCTCACAATCTGTGGGCTGATATGTTTGAATCATATTAATTTATAAGATCCTTCTAACAGTAAAAATGAAAGACAAGCTAGTGAAGTGGCATGTGCATGTGCTTATAAACCATTTTTTAAACCATATTGGATAGCCTCAGGCTTCTCTTCTAAGGACGCCTAAATTTTACTCCAAAATGTGTCCAGAAGGTTTGATGAAGAGGATCAACTTAATAGCTTCACAACTTGCAACTGTGCTTAACAACTGTCAACATATTCAGCAGTTTCACTCATGGGCAGGGGATGCTAACACTTCTTGCTTGGTGGTTCACATGGCCTGTGAAGACCTACAACTCCTACCCTTGGAGAGGGTTGTTTCTAGGATTCATTCAAGTGTTTTCTCTCATATCTATTTTACCCTGTTGAACTGAAACTTGTTAACTCAATTTCTTAACAACACTTATAGTCTTGATCCAAAACTCAGCTATTTAGTTCAGTATCAAACCATTTATCTGGCTCATACAATAAAATGATTTTACTTTGCAGCTACTGAAGACTAAATTTAGAAAAATGTGGCTGTTTCATGATCATTTTTAACTGCCATAAATGAGCCCCATGGCTGCTAGAAGCAATCCCACTTTTCTACCAACCTTGGTGGTATTTCTGGCACACGGAGTCAGCATTCAGAGCTCTCCTGTTCTGGGGTAAGGATTCAGAGTCTGAAGTCTATTCAGGATGTTGCTTTGGGTTCAACGATGCTGACATCTACTTTTAGACATCACAAAATTTCAGACATGAAAGTAGGAATGGGAGAAGACAAGATGAGACCTTCTCTCAGATTTGGATTCAGTTCAGAAACCACTTCAGATTGCAATTGATACGGAACTTCATTTATAACTCCAGACTTGGATCTCCCTGTAACTGCGTGCATGGCAATATTCCTTTGTATATTTGGTCTCCATTCACCCATTTGAAAGATTTTTTTATATTCACCACTGATGTAATTAATGTTTGAAATACATCACTACTGACACAGCCAAACCTAATTTCCCATACTTGGGTTCAAATCACAAGTATAAATGACTTCTCCAACTTCAGAAGTGAGACATACAGTTAAGAAAAAAACTAGAAAATCCTGTCATGGATGGTTTTGTTAATTATCATATAAGCATCTCAAGGAAGCCATCAGCCATACGTGTAGAAATAGGAAAAGTGAGGAGTGCCATCCTTCTATTGACTTTGAAACAACTTCACTAGTATGTCAAGTGGAGGCTACATCAATACCATCAGTTTAACAGATATTGAACATTTTGCAGGTGTTTAGCTTTGGTTAGGGTGGATTTTAGATCTCTCTTGAGCTTAGTATAGACCTGGCAAGCTCAACAACTTGCACAGCAAGTGTTAAGTAGCTAAACATCATTTGCTCTGATAAACAAGATTTCCATAGTGAACTCTTTGGTAATGTATACGCTTGCTGGAACTCGTGGAACAGGATGTGCTTTTGTATGCCAAAGGCAAATCATTGGAAATGACAAGTAAGCATTAATTACTCTTGTTATCATACTAAGCACATCTACTACCTTTTATAACATAAACAACAGAAAAATGAGAAATGAGAAATGAAGTAACACTAGATGAAATCTGATAATATATTTATATGATTTTTTTTTTCCTGAGAAACTTGTTGCATTAAAGATTTATAGGTCAGATACAGGCTGCTTTACAACTCTCTACTCAAGACTCCCCTGTGTGGCATGTCTGTCCTCTTAGATCATCTCCCTCCATTCCTGGATTTCTAGGTAATCCAGAGCTACCACCCTGCTTCTAAATTGCTTTTCTATCACCAGCCCAGCAGGCACATCTTAAGTTAGCAAAATGTTACCAGATTCACTCCTTTCAGTAGTGAGCAACTGATGTTAGCAGCACTGAGGCTATTCTGATGCACTTGGTTCAAGATCAGCATCTGGATGGGGCAGGTCACAAAGTAAGTTCTAATGTATTTCTAGCAGGTTGAGACTATTTTCTCCTTCCTACAGTCTTTAGCAGTTTGGTGTGGAGTTCGCTCTTAAATTTGTCAAACTTTTCTCCCCATTCTAGTAAGTATGGCTCATTTTCTCTGTTGGTGATATTGCTACTCATCATGTTAGAGGTTACTGAAGAGTAAATGAAAATATGTATGTGTAATCAACATGCGACTACTTGGAATGCACAGTCCATAAGTGTTTCTGGACTGGCCCTGGAAAGAGCTGCCCTGAAAACAGGACCTTACCCGACAGTGCTTGCTAACTGGTGAATCAGTTAGCGGATGGTGTTTCATCAAAGTGGATAAGGGAGGAACAAGTCTAAGGTTCACCAATAGGGATGTAGATGAGAGAGCGATAGAATTTGGAGAGACTAAGAGAAAATAGATATAAACCTTTGAAACACTGAGCAAAAGACTGGTTAGGCACACTGTGTAAGAATTAGAAGGCTGGTTGGTTTTACAGCCAGGAGGCATAGAAACTCTGTTTTTTTCCAAGTGGATTAAGATAAAGTAGTTAAGATAAGACTTTGCAATGTTTGGTGTTTCTATAAAAGAAAACAAATACATGATGTTGCTTTGCAGCTAGTAAGGTTTATGAGCCCTACACGTACCCCTGATAAAATACCACTGCAAAAAATAAAATCTGTCTATGTGGCTGGGTTCCTGGTATTACTTTATTATTCTGTGAAAGACACCTCCAAAAGCACATTGCTTCCTAAGGCCAAATCAAGGTCTTAATTCAATACTGACTCAAAGACATGTGACGTTTCCTTTTCATATTATAGTCATTTTGCTGAAGCAAAAAGACTATATCATATGCATTCATAAAGATCGCCAAGCCAAGCTTGAATCATGCCCTAGGCTGCCAGAATTTGAGATCATAGCCCACTTACTATGGGGCACAGACAAAGCTATTGCAAAGCTTACTGCTGCTGCATAAAGCAAAGGAATCACATATTCTGGTCATTTGAGTGGGCTGAATAAGGTTTGATACATCAAGATATGGATCTCATTCTTCTGAACAAAGCAAAACATTTAATGAAAAACCGATGTTTTCTTAATATAAATGAGTAAGCACAGTAATTTCAACTTATATAACTTCTTTCATCTCCTCTAGAGCTCAGAGCTTCTTAACAATAAAAGGTGATGTTTTTCTTCACATCCATTTTAAAGGAAAACTTGAAGCACTTGTAAATTACTTACACAGAGTTGAGTCAGAACTCAGGACAGTCTCCTGCTGTTGTTGCTATATATTCCTACATCCTCCTCACTACCAATTTAACAGTTTATTGTTTGGTTTTTTTGCAGTTTGAATACAGAAGATTTGTTTATGGCAGTTGCAGAATGATTTGTTACTTCATTATTGAGCTTCATCCTGCAAGCTTGAGAATATAAAAATATTTTCTGTACTATCCAGCATAGCTAATTTATAAATACCCAGGGCCAGCTTCATCAGAACTAGTAGAGGATGAACAAAGAAAGTGGTAGCACATATTTTCTTTTGGCGTCAGCACTAGCTTAAGCAGCTCTCACCTTGTTCTCTTGTATAATTTTTTCCATGGCACTCCATTTTTCAATGTGGTTCACTGCACAAGGAGTTCTTGATACACAATGGAGAGAGCAGGATGTAGGGAGGAAGTGGCAACAGACAAAGAAAACGGTCTGGTCAGCTTTGCTACTGAAAAGAGATCCATGATTCTATCACCAAATTTGCTGTGTCCTGGATGTACTGAAGGTAAAATAAGTAGGTATTTTAAATGTTGAACTTGGAAATCTCAAACTTGCAATAAAAGCATACAAAGTCTTCCTCTTTGAGTCACTAGTTCAAGTCACAAGTTAAAAATCTGAGGTCCATTCCTTAGCAGAGGATTGCTAATAGCACTGATTTTCACTCTTCTTGGTGTTCTTATTGAAGGGGCAACAGCAGAGGGAATGCATTACCCACTTTGCCCTAGAGGCAGGTCAAGGATAAACACATTGGCAGCCCTACCTGTCGAATGCTGTTGCTTGTTTTATCCCTGTTGAATAACTAGGAAATTAATTCCTTGAGTGGTGAAACTGACACCTTCCAACACCACAAACTCACACAGGCATATGGAGGGAAAGAATGCAAAGTGTCCATAGATTCATACTATGTAATTCAAAAGCCACTCAGACGTAATTTGTATTGGACAAGCATAAAACTGATGCAAACCAGAGTCATGCCAGCTTCTAAATGATTAATAAGAATATTCACTGAAACCATTGCAAATGTCCAGTTTTTAATTGGTGCATAAAGTTTTATGAAAGCAGATCATCACATAAGCAGTAATGGCATGTGAAAAATACAACAAACACACCAACAACAGCTTAATAGTAATTCTGACAGAACATATTTCATAAGAACCCATTTACCACTGATATCCTTCATGCTTATATTGGAAATAAAGGCTATTAAACTGCAGTCAACCCATGAAATTATTACTATAAACATTCATTATTTTATGAAGCAGCCTATTGACATTCCTTAGCCTGCAGAAAGAATTATGAACTCTTGTTACACTAATATGCTGTTGCTTGGCTTTAGATTATAAATTCATCACTGTGTCCATAAGCTCTTACCACTGTTTGATTGCTTATGTGTAAAATATATACACATTCACAAATCTTGCTAGAATCACAACTAGATAGACATGATTATGTTAAAATGCCAGGGCTTGGCATTTGTTCATGTGGAGAAAACAAAACTGCACTTCTACTAAGATGTATTACAGGACTGCATAACACAAAGCATGCTTTTTTTCACTGTGTTAACAAATAAAGTGAATTTAGTGCACAAATAACTCTATCATGCTGGCAAGTCAATCTACTTTCTTGTGAGTTTTATTCATGGGTCAGCATTACTACCTGTGATCTCAGCTACTCAGAAGATCCTGCTGATGAAGGATTGTGTACAGACAGTCGTATTGCTCTGTTGACAAATCCTCTCATGTAAACCAAAATCAGACAGATAAGAGGTGATTACTGTTGGTCAAATTTCTCTAACAGCCCCCTGATTCATACAAAGATCTTTTCTTTTGGAACAACTGCCCACAGTAATGGTTTTACTGGCATCATGACATCTACTGGGTATCTGGTTCCCGCATTGACTGGAGGGTATCAGCAGAACTTTCTGAATGTAGATCTAGGCTGACCTAAATTACTGTGGAGATAAGCATGCACAGTATGAATAAAAACAGAATGGATTAAATTCACTCATGTTCTCTTTAGCTTGCTTTCAAGTTTTTCTTGTCAGTGGAGTCTCCATTGTTTCCTTTGGCTATTTGTTTCACAACTGCACTTGGCTGAAGGACCAGGAAGTTCGGGGTTTTTTTGCTTACTTTTATTTTCTATGATTTGAAGATTTTCTTTACATCCTTTAGCAGTTCTTTGGTCTCCTTGAAATTTCAACCTGTGCACACTTGATGAGCTCTCAAGCTGGTTGCTTCCCAAAGTTCTCACAGCCTTCAGTAAGTAAAGTGGCTCTCAATATTTATTAGGGGGAACACAGAAAAAGTCCAAAAGATCATGAAGATTCACAGTGAGGATCACCTTGAGGAGATCTGAAGAAGAAAGCAAACAGTAATAGAGGTTCTGCCAGCATGGTCATTTTCATGTTCTCCAAAAAAAAAAAAGACCTTTCTTCCTAATTTATCCCCTTCTTATCCCTTTTAAAGAAAATTATTATGGTCTGTCATACATCTCATCAGGAGATGACAGGAGATGGTGCTGACTACTGCATACTCCTTTTATAAAAGTTGTTTTGTTATACTTTTCATTAAACTAAATTTGAAATGAAGTCTACTTAGTTGAGTCCTTTTTGTTGAGCAATCTCTTTGCCACACTCTTGCTGTAAACAGATAGGTCATTGGTGATGTACAGTAGTAAAATGCTTTCCTCATTTTGAATTTTGTGAGTACCATATTTACTCATGCAGATAATAAGAGACAAACCAGTATTCCAAGGCTACTGGAGCCTTCTCTGATGTGAACTGATAAATCAGTCCTGATAAAAGCAAACAGAGCTGCAGTTCGAATGGAGGTATTCAATTACATGAGATTTTCACTTGTCAGTGTATTCTGACAGACCCTTTTAATATGTCAGTATCTTTTCAAAATAGAACTGGACAGCATAAATGACATTAAAACTTCTTTCTGATCTGTGTTGTTTACTTGGTCTATATAGATCTTGTCAATTTTGGGAACTCTGCTTCTTCTAGTTTGGGAAGGATATTTGTGTAAGAATTACTTTCCACATTGTTAACCTGGGAAAATAAAACATGGTTGTTAATCTGCCTGGGAGATTTCTACATGGTGTATATTCAGACAAAGAACATTAAGTGATCTGTGAGTAGATGAAAACTTGCAGCTGGGATAGGGTGGGCATGAATAATATTCCTCCTCATTCAGACCAATTGCATCAGAAATCTGAAAAGGAGGGTGTGTAAACTCTCAGTATTCACACTTGACCTCTACATAGTGCAAGAAAATAAGTGAGAGAATTTCACTAGTATGACAGAGGAAAACAGACCAGCAGCACTGACTGTGGTGCCTGCAAAAGTTAGCCATGCTGAAACCTGTTATTTCCAGAGATCCTCAATTCCAGCTCCATCCTGCAGCAGGTTGCCATGTTGGCCAACCCTTTGACAGGGATCTTGCTCATCCTTCTCCTCCTAGTACAATGGAAGGCCCAGGACAACTTATGAACTCATAGAAGAGCGTGAACGAGAAAACTGGATTTCATTTAAAAAACAGAGAAACCCCAGAGTGAGTAGGAAAGGTAACAGGGAAATAAAAGAAAGAGGCAGACAACTTGTGCCCACCACATTACTAAAGAGTTGGTCTGCCTGCCCAGGTTTTTTCTTCATCTGGCTGCTGTTGAGTAATTTCTGGGACTGCACCCTGAGAAAAGCCTCCTTCTCCATCTCCCCCTGCCCTGTCTGCTATGTCTGTCCCAAGAAAACGCACTCAGCTTCAGTCCGAAGCCCAGGTATCCTTTCCCTCTCTGCCCACCACCTCCACTGACATGGAGGTCCTCCTTCCCAAGGACTGCTTCATATCTCTGAAGGAACGTTGTTCTGCACAAACACATGTAATTTTGGATAAAATGGCTGAAAAATAGTGTAAACAAAGGAAAACTGTTCATGCTTCTGTGGTGAATAATTTCACTGTAGATTGAAAGGTTTTCCACAGACATATCACAGGGGATTTTGATACACTTATATCTCTGAATACATGTACAAGTGTTCTCTGAGTATTTCCACGTGGAACTATACATGCAGATGCAACCTTCTTCTGCTCCTAATCTGGGCATCCAGGCATAATGTCTATCCTAGTCTCTCCATTGGTTTGAGCTATGCCTTGCTGAAAGGTACCATATGATGGGGTTCAGTATTGCAGTGTCGACTTGCCACATCTCACTACACGGGAAGTTGAATTTGCATGCATGAGGGCAGGACAAGGTCTTTTTTTTGCCAGCAAAATGCAACACAGGTCCACTCACAGGTATTAAAAGGGATCCGGCAGACCTTTCTTGCTTACAAATAAAATCCCATGTAAAGGTCAAGTTTTAAATACTAAGGTTTGCCCACTGTTCTAGATTTGTTATAAACTAGCCTTTCATCTTATTCTCCAAGAAAGTTATAAATTTTTTTAGAAGATATGCTCCATTTTATTATTATTTTGTGATTTAATAGTCCTCTTTCAATTTCTTAATTTTGGGGTTTTTTCCCTTTGGTCCTGTCAATGAATATAGCGTGTAGACCGGCTAAAATGATCTGTGTTTCTCTCCTATGAAAGGGCACATTGCCTTTTATACCTGTGCTCAGGAGGTTTTCACCTCTAGTTGGCAATGTTTGAATCCAGTAAAATTAAAGGGATGGCACTTTTGAAAGGTAAAGTACTTTACTAGTGAATATTTGATATGTTAGTTTTTGAGAGGTGACTGTTTATGATCTTTTATTCCACAGCTGAAGATCACTGGCATAATGCTACTGGCTTTACTATGGGAAACACAGAATTCTCTGTTGGTTTTGTTGTACTATTTTCTCACCAATAACTGGGGATAAAGAAGTTTATCTTTTCCTGGGAATTGCTTTCAGCTATTTGTTAAAAAAAAAGTACATCATTAATATTTCGGTTTATAAAAAATTCAAATAAATGTGTATTTTATTTATGAGAAGTACCTTTATACTGCATTTCAGATAACGTTTAAGTCACTATTTCTTTTTTACAGGCAAAGAGAAAATTCCAGTATCAGAATCGCAAAGTACTTTCTCGTGTATCATTGAGAATCGTGGGGTTTAGGACCAAGATGTCTCGCTAACAATGCAAGCAGCAGTGACCAGCCTACACTGCTGTGTCTGAGGTGGGCTGCCTGCCATCGCCACTGGCACCCTGTGCTGGGACACTCTCTGAGGTGCTGCAGCACAGCACCCTGCACGGGGCACCCAGCCAGCCTGAGAACACCCAAATGACTGACACATCTGGGGTGGCTGATGGAGATAGCAGACATGAAATCACTGCTTTCCCTAGAAAACCAGATCAGCTAAAACATAAATGACTGGCAGAGGATTCAGTGACGCTATATTTGCATAATTATTTCTAACTGCTGCATTAATCTGGAATGCAACTCAGTTTTCCAGCTTCACCTATTATTCACACTGTCGTGTAATGTAAACTGGAGGTAAATTAGTTGACTTCATAGTTTGGCTTCCAAGATGTAAATATTTTGAAATTTTGTGGTGAGAACCTATGTTCACAGTCCTAGTTTGTTTGGAAGGTATGTGCTAGTTTGGGAAACATGTCCTTCAAACAGACCATAATGTTAGCAGAATCAGAAACACATGTAGGTTTTGGCCCCAAGTAAAGAAAGTGTTGGGGGGGGGGTGTGTGTGTGTATTTCAAAGACTGCCACAAAGAAATTATATTTAATTTCCTTCTAACATGTTTAAAACATTTTTTATGCTCTGTAAATTTTCCTATAAGAACAACAAAGTTTCTAGTGAGATAGCTGTTTGCTGGAAAGGAAGAAAAAAAGTTATCTTCCACTGGAATCAAAGCAAAAGCATATGTGCATACTTCATTCTGAAAATACTGCCTATTCTCATTAGAAGTCAGCTGACATTAGTGTCAACAATGAATCCCAGGATGTGCTTCAGGAAGTTGTATTGGTGTCACTAAAAATCAGACACAAAAGAACATCTCTTTTTCAGTGAGGACAGGTGCAAAAAGATTGTTTAGATATAGTAGGGCAGAAATAAATTGATGACTTCTTGTTCTTTTCCTTAAAACTAATAAAAACATTTTGTTCTTTGTTTCCTTTTATCTAGAGGTTTCAAACCTTCAGCGTTGAAACTAAAGCTGTGGTGAAGATTTTTGGGATAAGATTGTTTTATTTCTGGCAGAGTTTGTATGGGATATTTTCCTCCTTTTTTTTTTTCTTTTTCTTTTTTCTTTTTTTTTTTCCTCGGGGATTAAGACTTAAGACTGCTCATTTACTTTTTGTATCATTCTTTCTTCAGAAAAATGAGATGCACTAGGTTGGCAGTCTGACCACCAAAATCTTAATTTTTCACTCTTGTAAACTTTACAAAGCTAGACCACAGTGACAGGCCTTTTTGATGAAACAATGTTGATTTGTTTTCCTCTCATGGCAAATACTTTTCTTCAATGTTCACTTTTTCTGGGGTGGTATGTAAGGCAAAGTTCCTTATTCACATACTAACATTATATTGCAAAGAATGAAGTGAAAAAAAATCTATTAGAAAAAAATAAATAGTTTATCTATTAATTTTTATTGTTGCATGTAAGCAAATGGTATGAAATGAAATGGTATGAAAGGGAAAATAGTGGCCATTTTCACTGTAAAATGCAACTGTGTATATTATACTTCAACAGCTGGCATCATATTTCACCAGCCCATTAAAAGCCTAGAGAGGTACCAAGACAGACCTACAGAGTTAGATGTATATTTTGAGCAGAGGTCAGGGGATAAAAAAAAAAAGTGGATTTCCTGGAGAAACAGGAAGAAAAAGGGAGGCAGGCATGTATTTTGTGTGTTTGTTTTTTTACCCTGGGTTTGGCAGGGATTTTTCTATTACCATTTAATTGCTGATTGTTTTAAAAGTGCTCATATGATACCTCAAACTTCAATACTTTTTCATGAAATGGCCAGAAATAGATATTACAATACTATTCTTGATAAAATGCTTGTTTTATTTGAAAGTTGACTACCTTACTTGATGCAATGGATGACATTTAACTGTACACTAGAGATTTTTACTTGAAACTCCTTGGCTTTCTCATGTCTCCTACAAATAAAACACGCCATACATTTATGATACTATATAAATATTCTGTAATATATGTTGTTTCCTTGATTATTGATGAGAAGTGTGAACTATGAGAAGACTTCTGTGAATTTCCAGGTTAAAAAAACCTAAAGAAAAATGTTCTTAGTAACAGATATGCAAATTTTCACTGCTTACCTGGCAGACTATTGAAGCCACATCAATGTTAGTGGATGCATCCCTTTGCTTCACCCATGGGATAACAGAGGACGGCACAGCAGATAAACTTACAAAAATTGACAAAAATGAATCTGCAGACAAAGGTAACTTCAGCCTGCCAAAGCCTTTCTGAAACACTGTGGGTAACCAGGTGGTTTCTAACCTACTGCAGTTTTAGCAAGATGTCAGAAGGACAAAACAGCAATTTATATCTATTTGAGAAGGATGAGGAACCCTGGTAAACTTGTTTTGATAGTTGAAGAGAGGCTGATGATCAGTGGCTGTGAGATTAATTTATCAATTGCTGTGTTTCTGCTGAGCTGTAATATGACACGAACTGCAGAATAAATATACTTTATAACAATCTTGGAGCCCATACAAAAGCAATTTCACTATTAATAAACACTTCTACCTAAAAAGCTCCTTAAAGTCCCTGCTTCTTCTTTTAAAGCAGGTGAGAAGCTTGTTTCTCAACGGTAGGAGCTGAACTATCATTACTTGCATTCTTTTCACAAGACTGGTGATATAGCATAACCATCAACTGGCCCAATGATATTTGATGCAAAGATAATTACATTAGTACTGATATTTTTAATGGTCACTTTTAGTTCACATTGTTGATCCGTAGCATACTTAATGTTGATAGCTTGTTTTGATTAAAGCATGGTTATCAGAAATACCTGGATGTCGATCAAGAATAGTAAAGATGAGGTCAAGCTGAATGGAAAACCAAGACTGAATCTGTAGGATTGTTCATAGTGCTCTTGTTCTTATAAAGAGAATAGCCTTAATAAAAGATGGGGTCCTTTGCCTGCTAATTTAAGAAAACTTGAACTTCAATATATAAGCTTACCTCTGTAAAGAGAGAGTTACATCATCAAAAGGTGCTTTAGAATTTCACTTAGTGGAGGTAGGAGAGCGTGTTATAGAGGAGAACAGTTTAGATTACGCTTTGATTACACCCAGTTAGTACTGATAATATGAAGTGGACTCCTGTGGTCTCACTGGTGCTGACTGACTCTTACTGTGACTTACTAATAGCTATGAAGTTTTATCAAATTCAGGTTTTTTCTAACTCTCTTTATGGGCAGAAGATTTGTTCCTGTAAAGATTTGATCCTGGCTGATCAAGATAAGATGTATACTTAACCTGTTTGACCATTTGCTGTTGATTTACCAAGAGAGATTTCTTAGAGACCTGGCTTGGTGAATATGAAATGAAGGTCAGCGTCACATCTATGCACAAGAAAACACAAGCTCATACTAGTGTAAACTACAGGGTATATTGCATTTATCTTCATGCATCTTAGAAGTATGATCAGTAAGCAACACAAATGAATTTTCATTTCTAAGTTTGTAATATGCCTCAAAAATCTCTCTAAAATTAATTTTGCCCCTTATGCTAGCAGTCAGGCATCATGCCCACCAATACGGCTGTTTGCATTTAAAAATAAGAAACAACTTTGCAAAAACATACAATGGACTACAATAAAACAAGCAAAAATATGTCCCTTTTCAGGTTTGTTGCATAAAGCATATGTAAATATTTTTAAATCTAGTTGACCATTGACCTGACTGTCTGAAATTCAAGGACAACTTTCAATACATAGCTTAGTTCAAACTTGGTCTGTGAATAACTACATTAATTTAACACCATAACATTATTTTGGAATAGTTTACCAGTGATCTGAAGGAGAAGGGCACAGTATTTTTACAAAACTCTTAATCATTTTCAAACTATGAAGTTTAAGAAGAATTTAATTTTCTTTTTTATTTTATTTTAAAATTTCAGCCACTCTGAACAAACCTTGGTTAAGTCAATGCCTGTATTTATATCTTCTTGAAGAAAACCCTGAATGGTCTCCCTAAACAGAAGAAAGAGGGACTGTGGAGATATGTATATGTATCTGCCTACACCACCCCTACAGTAATTTCACTGCGAAATGCGGGCACAAGAGCCTGTTCCCAGAGCAGGCTCCCAGGATCCTCAGTGACTTATAAGCCTGACATAAGACATGTTCCAATGCTGCATAAAATGTACCTAAATTTCCTGGAATCAGATTTTGTTTGATTTTGCTGTGTAGACCTAAATTCCATTTAGGCAGGAAAGCCTGTGGCAGGGAACAAAGTGACTCTTTCTTCCTCCCAGAATGGAGAGTTTTGGGTTTTTTTTTTCTCCACGGTTGAGAACTGTGGCTCATTTGTTTGAAAAACATCGAAAGCAGTTGATTTCTTATCATGCTTCTCAAATGTAAGAATAAGCTATGATGAGGAAAAATATAAAATATATACAACTTCAAGTAATTTTTTTCTCATTTTGTTATTAATTAATAACAGCATACACCTGGAAAATAGAGATCTGCCTGTCAGTGGCCAAAAAGCTTTAGAAGACATTACTCATTTTTGTTTGTGCAGAAAGGGTATCCCAGAGCTACTGACGGAAATGAGTTGAGAGGCAGGTGATTGTTGGCTCAGGTTAGGCTGTAGTTGAGGAGTACAATGTACCTGTTACAAGCTGGTCATGGTTAACAGCTTAACCTTTGAAATGAACCTGTTCTAGAACAAGCAGAGCAATACAGACTTCACTTGCTTTTTAAATGTTATGCTTGTTAGGGAATCATCTGCCAAATATATTAGTTTTATTAATAGAGGAGTGTAATTATTTGCCAAAAGGCTAGTTTCATTAAAAAATGACAGTACAGATTTCAACTAGCTTCAACGGAAGACAAAAGCATGGTAATATGGTGAAACATCCTAAGTATGAACACAACAAAATATTCTGTGCAGATGAAGTTTTAATATACGTAGTAAATAAATTTACTTCACAGCATGGTCTTGGTACTTTTGTAAGCATCAAAACATAGTATTAGCTAGGATGTAATTTCATGTTAAGTTCATTTTATCCAAGGCTTTCTATGGCTAGACATGGTCAACTGTGATTAAGAAGAATAGGATGATGAATAAATGACATGGAAACCATGTGAAATTTAGTTGTTGTTATGTACAACTGTGCTCAATCCTAGTTCATATTTATTTATAGTTGAACACGCACAGTGGTGGCCTTAGTGTAAAGATACAAGCTTAAATTTGCTCATTTCAGGTCTGAATACAGGGAGATAAAGAAATCCCCTGTGCTTTCTGGTACTACAATTACTCTAGAACTCCCATCAGTGCAACTAAGAGATGGGAAAAGGAGAGTGTTCAACATAAATAAAACCAGAGTTGATTCAAGTATTTGAGCTATAGTATAAATAAGGTAATCTTTAAAAAACAGCACAGCTATTAAGCAGTAAGGAAGAACTGAAAAGCAACTCTGCATAATGACTAGTCAGTTAAATGATGATTTCACAGATGGAAGAACAGATGAAATTCAGCCAAATGATTCTAGGGACAAATGAATAGGCAATAATGTACTTAGGAAGCATTAGCCTCTCTTCATTCTCAGAGACAGTGACCCATTGTTCACAATTAATAAACCCTGAGGCACAAAGGGGACAGAGATAGTGGCTGTCTAAGATCTGTTCAAATCCACACAATAACACAAGCATAGAAAACCATACATTTCACTGCATCTTAACGTAAAATAGAGCTTCAAACTAGTTTCATATATTCAGATTAAAATGCAAGCCCTGCTAAATTATGAAGAGTCACAACTCTCCTCCTGGATGTAGTGAAAGTCACTTTTGCTATAAGTTAAAGGACCATTGGTTAGGTAGCAGTTTATCTTTCCTTTGCTCGCAGGCTTTTCTAGGACTGTCACAAAGAAGCGTGCAAAGGAGTCACCAGCCCTTAAATGCCAGCTTGTCCTTGAGAGCTGACAACTCGAAATAGCACATTATTATCTGTTAGTAGTAAAGCAAGTTAAAAATCAGGAATGTGATGTGTGGCAAACACCTGAGCCAGTAAAAATCTGAATCAATGGCTTCAAGAGATGCCTCTCTTAGTTTTGATAACTACTGACTCAGCAACTTCAAAAAAGGAATAATTTCTGACTATAAATAGTTAATACCTCTGTGAGGAAAAGCAACTGCTAATAAGTCTGGTAGTTCATCATCATAAATGAGTTTAGAGACAATTGTTAAAACTGTCTGCCCCTGGGAACATCAAAGGAAATAGTCTCCTTTGAGTGTGTTTGAAACCTGGCAGTGTAACTATTATTTTTGTCTTGGAAAAATAGATAATTACATGCTCTTTTTTACCCTCTAGAATGTGTCAAAAGCTAGTTTTCTCACTAAAGCTACTGGTTAGTGGTCTAGAACCTGCAGTACAAGAAAAGCACAAATAAATCTTTGCAGTATCTGTATGGTGGACAAATTTTATTTTGTAAGTGAATACCATTTGAAATATTTTACATTTCTGTGCTAAATTTGATGTTGCAGGACATAATCAATGTAACTTTAGAACTACAATAGTATTTAACACATCTAGCCTTGACAAGGAGGATTTCTTCCTCTGCAATGCTTCACCAGTTGTCTCTGTCCTATCTCTATAGAAGTTCTGAGCTGTAAAATTACAGACAATGGAGAAAAAGAATAGGGACTCGATGCTTATTTATTTGTTAAATACCAGAATTACAGATCATCTAATTAAATCATCAGGCAGTGTGTTTAAAAAGCAACCTGAAGGAAGTATTTCATGGCACAATACACCTGATCTATGTGAGCAATTTGCATGGGATACTGTAAACAAAACAAATATATCTAAGTCAACTCAGAAGGATAGCCAAAGTCATAGCTCTGCTGGACAGACAGCCAGGCCTGCAGATGAACTCCTGAGCACTAGGAGTTTCATATTGTGGGTCATTACGTGGGTACCAAAGATGTAGCAATACTGAATGCCAAGATACTTAATGTAGGTTTTGCGAATTATTTTCATCTTAAAAAAATGTGAGTGGGAGGCTGCTGATATGTTTGTCTTATAGACTAAGAAGTGTAATTTTTGTAGGACTTATTTGAGTAGCCGCAGTATGGACATTTAGATAAAGAAAAAAAGAAAGCCTTTGAAATGAACATGACTTATTAGGCATATTGTAGTCTAGTTAGCACAGGATTGTATTAATGATTAAACAAATGCGTTCTTATCTGTTCAAATTTTATTAGAAATTCTGATGCCTTGGTGAATGGATGGTCAGTACCCAAACAACATACCTCACATTTTCTTTGTTAACTTCTCAAAACAGAACACGTCTGAATGAACTAAAAAATGAAATTATTGTGTTCCTTATGATTTATTTGAATTCAAGATTTTTGCAATTTAATATTTCCAGTATAATTTGAGACAATATTCTAATTGCAAATCACAATTTAACCACAAAATGAATATCAGAAAAAAAAAATCTTTCTCCCTCCCAATTGAGAAGAAAAATTAGAATTTTCTTCTGTATTCTTGCATCTTTAGAAGTAATAGAGGAACCATACAGTTTGGCTTTTCTGCTTCTTAAGAAAAAACCAACTACTGCCACTGCAGTACGGGGAAAATTTATATACTTTAATGTCCAACAAAATGTCACAAAAATGTGCCATAATGTTGTAAAGAGTTTAAACTGAAAGATTAACATACACTACCCTCCCATTTCATGGAGGTCTGAAACTTAAATGGAACTTTTTGTACAAACAAATTCTGGGAAAGGCTAAATCTGAAGCCTTGTGCAAAAATCTGAAGCACAAAAGCAAAACGAGCTGTCGATATTTTAAAGGGCAGAACAGAGCAGGAGAGGACAAACACTTTAGATATCAGGTGACAAAAGAGGATTTTTTTGTGGAAGTTAAATTGCCAGATTTTTAATTCTTGAAAATGACACACTGACAGCAACACACACTTAAAAACTGCAACTTCTGGTAGACCTAAAACTCTGATGGGGACAAAAAATATTTTTTTTCGCTTTTATGGTATTAAGCAAAACTAAAACTAAATCCTTCCGTAAAACTTTGTTCCTGTCATTATTAGGTGTCAGACCATCAAATAATTCATATTCCGCCATTCTACAGTTAAATCAAGTGTAATCAATCCCATTAATAGGTTTAATGAGCATGAAGACGGAACAGTGTTGCCAGAAAGCAGGCTTGATCCTGGCTTAATAAAAAAAAGTTAATCAGTTGAAGAAACTGAAAAACTAGCTGAACAGGTTTTCCAGCATGCATTGTAAACCAAGAAAAACAGAAATTAATAGAAGGGCAGTCCTAAGAGTGGGAAGGATAAAAGAACTGGAAAGGCAAACCTTCAGAGTTTTATCACACACAGAGACTGCATGGTATGCTGTGAGATGTTTAATTCATAAAGTAAAATATTTGTAGACAATGTGTGTAAATGAATTTAGTATGTGATTCTGTAATAGGGGGAAAATGCTTATTTTGCTTCATACTTTTCATACTTTCTGTTATAAATGTGTGGCTCCACGTTTGTCCTTCATACAAGATCCTGAATATAGAATCCTGATAGATTCACTTCTGTTGAATGAGTTCAAATTGAAACATGTTTCCTGTCAAGAACAGGGAACTTTTTGCTTCAAGTTAGGCTATTTTCCATTAACCTTGGAATGGTTACAAAGGGACAGACAGGGAAATTCTGAAAAGAAGGTTGCAAGCCAATGCACAAGCTTCTAAAATTGTATCCAAATTTACAGAGTACTGATACATGTTTATGGGACTCCTTTTTCCTTTATTTTAGTGAAAATATGACAATTCTCATTCAATGGGAACCACTTGCTTGATTTTTATGTGACATTTGAACAGTTAACTAGTTCAGAATACTTTTTGCTTTACAGATGTCTACGTCATGTGGGTGAGTTCTATTTGTATGAGGGATACCTAGAACTGTTGTTATAATAAACACCAAATGTACACAAAACTTTACCTCAGTTAACACAAACAGGCAAGGTAACTCGTGGTATAGGTTGGGATTAAACAGGAAATTCAAATAAGGAAAAATAGTTTGATAATAGCCAACTATTCAATACCAGAAAAGCAACTGATGTCAATCTTTCAAGAAAATCATAATTTGAAACTATGCACTATCATAGACACTTACACACTTTGATTGACTAAGCATCACTTGTTTTTGACAAGATGTGAAGTTTAATGGATTGAAAGAATGAGTAGTTCTTTAAAAAGCAGCAACTTCATGATTTAAACTGTTTTTGTAGCTTAAAATAAGTGCTTGTATGTTAGTGCTTACCTAAAGATATGAACTAAAAATATCCAGCCTGGTTCAAGACCAGGCTAGATGAGGCTACAAGCAACATGGTCTAGGGAAAAGTGTCTCTTCCCTAGGTGGGACAAGGGGGTCGGAACCGGGTGATCTTAATGTTCCATTCCAGCACAAACCATTCTATGATTTGATGACTCTATGAAAGTGTCAGTAATCTTCATATAGCCTTGGACTATGGAAATCATTAAAGTGTCAGGTAATAGGCCGTACAATGACACCCCACAGGAATCTAACGCAAGTTTTTCCTCTGGAGGCTTTTCTTTAAAGACTGAAATAGTGATCCACATCAGAATTTGTAAATTGACCTATTAAGTTCCTATTAACTCTCTAAACTGGACACAAAACAGTTTATTGGCCTATTTGAAAAGAAAATGTTGGATGTTTGTTATTTCTCTCAGGAAACATGTAGCTTGCTTAGAGAATTTACTTTTTTTACAGCACCTTGATGATGCTGAATTACATGAAGGGTTTTCTTCACAACCATCAAAGACCATTAATGGAGGACTTGTTTGTGAAGTCTTGTATGAAAGACATGAAAATCTTCTTTTTAGAAAATACTTCTATGATAAATTTGAGTGCTGTTCTCAGGAATAAAGTCTGCAATTCTTTCTAAAGAAATGGTAAATGTTAAAAACTCTGAATATTTCCAAATAAACCATTGTGTTTCCAAGTTGGGTAAGAAATCAATGATGAAACTGGACACTTGACAGGAATTTTTTTTTGAGCCATTTTTGTGCTCTAGTAATAAAGGAATGAATACAGGTTTTTGTTAGCATAGGGAAGTTATTGCTGTGCAAAAAGGCAAATCAATGAAATAAAAAAGGTACAGGGCAGGCAAAGACAGAAATTATTAGAAGATGAGAAAAAAATTGAAAGTGTTAAAAATGTCAGAGGGTGTTAACTAAGTGCATTCTGCAAAGATCAGTCATGGGACATTCAGTAATTATATATAATGAATACATTTGGCAAAATGACTAGGTGATGAAATGCACTAAGACAAAGCTTGGAGGCATCTTTAATAGAAAACAGAAGTGGAATATTTTGCACAACACTGCTATAATAAAATTGCAATAAAATTTACAGTAGAAAAAGTATGGCCTTGTACTTGCTTGATTGGCAATGTTGTAAGCTGGTAGTCTCAGTCCATTATGACATAAAAAGGAGAAAAGCCTGGTTGTAGCAAAGGTTATTATAGACAATTCTCGAATTTGCCAAAGGTGTTCCTTGTAGAGAATGAAGCAATAATGGCACTGTATATTGCAGTTAGGAGACTTCAACCTCATTTACAGAAACTTATGCACTGTTGCTTCAGAAGGTTGCTCATTTACACAAGGATAGGGATGACCAGCATAATACCTGGGAGTTCTATTTCAAATACTAATGAAACCTTGCAGAAATAATAGGATTATATGTCTCTAATGCGCAGCCACATTTAAAAATACATCCCAAGAGAGAATACAGATGAGAATGAGAATAGGAATATTTTCTGTCCTAGGTATATGATAACATAAGCTGAATTTAAAGCCTGTTTTGGTTTTTTTGGTTTGTTTTATTTTCTGATGTACATGCTGCAGAACATATTTTTTTCTCATGGTTTACAAGGAACAGGTTGAAAATAATGGGACCACAGAAAACATTAGTAATGATAGATCACCTAGTAACCTGGCTGCCACTCCCAATCAGTAAACATATATTGGCATTGCTTATTCGTTAGTTAATTGCAAAAGGGAAAAATCCAAACCACAGCAAATCAAGCATGGTCAGTATTAAAATTATCTTGTTTTTTTAACACTGGAAATTTAGAGGACTTTTACCTTTTAGTAAAGTCACTCCATTTCAGGGTATGGGGGACACATCTAGCCAACTGAAGCTTTCAGCCCCTTACAACAGTCAACTTTAGTTTGTTTAGTTGCAAATGCTAGAGATGCACTTTCAAAAGCCATAGACATGGACATGGCATTCAGTAAATGAAGCTAAAGTCTGTGGGTTTAAATTTGGTTTTAATTAGTATGCGTTTAGGGCTAAAATATACAGAATAGATTGAACCAGGTTCCCATTTTTCAGACAGCTGTTAGTTCTTTAGCATCCACATTGCATACTTCAAACAATATGAAGTGTAAGTTGGTAGACTCAAGTGTTCATTTGGTAAAATACAAAGGAAAATGAAATTACAGACATCAGAAGTCATTTAGGCACCTTTAACCATTAAGTGAGAGTTAACACAAGCTTGTAAGATAAAAATAGGAGAGCCATGAACAGGACAAGAGTAGCTTGTATTTGTTAAGAGGAAATAAGAACTAGAATTGAGTAGCCAGAGTGGATATGTATTGAGGTGTGCCATAACAGCTAGAAGGGATGTATGAAATATTTAGCAAGAAAACAATTACTCTTAAGGCAGCTTGTTTATTGTTAGATGCCTGTAGCTGACTATTTAAATGCTGAGTGTCCTGCTGAATTGACACCTCTCTTCTGAGGATTGCCAAACTGGAAATGAAACAGAATGAATTTAGATAAAAGGAAGATAAATTCCTGGAGGGAAAGTGATGATTAGAATGATTAAGATACTCTTCAAACAAATCTGTTATCCTGACATAGCTCTATAGTATAAGGTTCAATTGTTCTGATTACCCTGTTCTTGCCGACCCCTGTGGTGGAAGGAACTATGTGAATGCAGCAGCTTAATGAACAGGGAGAGGGAGGAGATAGATATCAGGGCAAGCACTGGTAGTGTGCTGAGAAACTAATTACATCTGAGGGGCCTGTAATTCAGAAGAGTAAAATTCTAAACTAGAGAATACTGGGCAGTCATGAAAGATATGTTTCATACTGGGATTTGTAGGAAAGGAACCCAAACCATCAAGATATGGGGAAGGGGTATAGAGAGATCTGAGACATGAAAACTAGGGGTCACTGTTGTCAGAAATGGGAGTATACAGTATTTAAGAGACAGCTGAAGAGACAAGAGAGAAAGTGACATGAAATACAGTCTATTAAAAGATAAAGACTTCATGGTTAGTTAAATTACTCTAAATTACTGAAAGATTAAGAACCAAGTTTAAGCTGAATATTTTTCTTTAGCACAACTACATTAACTATAGCCAATTAAATTTGCCTAATCAAGCTTAAAAATGCTACATGCTGTTTCTCATTAGAAAGTCACTATTTAAAAAAAAATTGACTACTTGAAATGTAGTGGTAAAGACAATCTATATGGATCTCCAAGGGTGCAGCCATCTGACTCCCTGGTTGATGTCGCTGTCTAGCATTTGTCCCAAGCAAAAGAAATTTTTGCTGTTGTTATTTTCTTTCTGCAACTGAAAGGCATGAGGAAAAGAATATCTGCTTTTTGTGAAACTGTGAACGTGATAAAAGTATCCAAGGTAATACTATGGAACTTCTCCTTATGTTCAGTAGAACTAGGGCTGTGACTCCAGCCTTCTTAAGGTAGGTAATACCTAAGCCTCAAAATAAAACTCAGCTTGAAACATGAGGACTGGACAAATACTGCAAAACCTAGTGGGAATCCAGAAAAGGA
Source organism: Piaya cayana (assembly GCA_013389865.1). Lineage (NCBI taxonomy): Eukaryota > Metazoa > Chordata > Aves > Cuculiformes > Coccyzidae > Piaya > Piaya cayana. The sequence goes on from WAAB01020143.1 coordinate 209,235, forward strand.
CTAACCAGAATAAGGATTTCTGAGCTGAAATTAACATGACTTAAGATGATATAGAAGTTGCAGCTCTTTTTAAAGTCATAAGAATTTTCATAGTCTTTATTTCAAAGTGCCTTGCTGCAAACACTTCTGGATTAAACATGCAAGATGTTAGCTAATGGCATCAAGCATGACTCTGCTTCCCAAGACCTTGATGAGTTGAGGAAAGATGGATGCTTGTTGCTGAAATACAAGTTGTCTGACAGGCAGGTGGCTTCTCAGATATTGTGTAGGACTTTTATTGTAAATATATAATAGGAAGTGATGAAGTTGGTCAAACTAATGTTACTGCCTCCATGTCAGGAGTTCATTGATGTTAATCCTCAACCCTCCTGCATGAAATTACTCCAAGAATCAACCCTGCTCCTGTGAAGCAGGCCGATGAAGGACAGGAGCAGATACATCAAGAGTATCCCACTCCTCTTTGCTTGTGTTCTGCCTTCTTCAAAGCAGGGAGGAGGGACATCTTTGAATTTCATATCAGAAGTTGCCTGAAGACTTCCTGACATAAGTGATCAAATTCATAACCAGTCTTCAATTTGATAGTATAGAAAAGAAAGCATTTTAGGGACTTGGGAAAGTGAAGTGTTTCCTGTGCCTCTCCAGGGATCCCTTTATATAGTGCATTGACACAGGGGATGATGGAGAAAGACAGGCTGAGGGACAAAATCAGACCTTGTCTGCAGGTGTATGAGTGGAATCTACCTGGGGAAGGTGATCCCAGTGGAAGATTGGACATCTAGTTTCCATAATTCGATGTAGAGAGAATACACAAGAAGGACTTTCATAGCCATGCGTATGAACCTAAACTAGCATTGACTATCATAAACTAGCACCTCAGCTACCTAAAATCATAAATAGCAGTCAGTCCTGACTCATGTTTTACTTTCTGCTTTTTCCAGTTTAAAAAAACCAAAACCCTTGAAACCAGACTCTAAACCCTGTCTTCGCTGAGCACAATCTAAGATGTATGTTACATTGGACTCTATAAAGGAAATAAATTTGCGAACCAGAAGGCTAGTAGCTGGGAAATACTTCCTCACTAACTCACTAGTTTCAGGCTCCTGTTATGATGACAGAAGTTAGTAGAGCTGATAAACTAACCCAAGATAAAGTATACTTGGAGTAGGAGGGCTTATTAGCGTAGAGCTGAAAGGAGGAACGCTACCAGAAATACCTTCTGACACTATAAGGTGGAGCCACCAATCAATTCATCCATAAATACAGTGTAGTTCATAAGAATACTTCCCCCACCCTCAACACATCTGCTCCTCTGCTCCCACATTTTGGAAGAAAATTTTGCCTGCAACTATGCTAACAGTCCTCAGTTACAATTTCTATTCTGCTCGTTCAATGTAAGTCTCAAGATTTTAATGAAGCAACAACTGAACAAAAAGATTAGGGTCACACAACTATCTCGAAATATCTGAAAGGTGAAATCTGAATCCTAAAATACAGCCTTGCTGAATGGGTTTAAGGCACTGGGCTACATTTGATAAGGTGCACAAATATGGTCTTGATACCTAAGAGGAGAACAATTGCAAGTGTTTTTAGCCATGCACCTACTTACATAGCAAACATATTCAGTGCAAGTATTAGTGGACAGTCCTTTATGTGGTACCTAAAAGGTACCTAATTATAGCAATTAGTTTCAATAATTCTCTAAAAGATAATAAAAGAGCAGGATATGTTTCTTCTGAAGGAACTGTAGTACCTACTATTTGAGATTTTTCTCAAGTGACAAGTACTTGAGCTGGAGATTAGTATTATTCATGAATCTTTATTTCAAAATGTTTCTTGTCCCTTTCTGGACAGAGAGCCTCTAATTTTTTGAGTTGCTACTCCTTGAGGGTCTGCATCTTCCAGTGTCTGGAAGACAGAGAAAGCTCATTGCCTGTCAGTTTTATTTTAGTCTGTGTTATGCATTTACAGAAGCTTACCATGAAATAACTCACATTTTATACTAGCAAAGAGAAAGGATTATATTCTTGATTACACAGATTAGAAAAATATTGTCTTCTGTTATTGTGAGCAAAACCTTCACCTGAGTCTCACCCTTGGGTCTGGTGAGCAGATGAATCATTTTCTGACCTTTTCCCTGCTTGCTGGTCTGATGGACACTGGTATTTTTCCATGGCTATTTTCCTATAAAATAACATTTATACAAAACTTTTGACTGAGATTTAATTTCAGTGATGTCATCAGGTTCTTTGGTAGCCTGCTGTGATAAATCTAAAGACGACCTTCCTGCTGCCTGTGGATGCTCCTCAACCTGTTCAGGTCTTCAGATCTTAGCAACCTTCTAACCCTTTTGGAAAATTATCCTGGGGCAGGTCTTAGGAAGTCTTGCTTGTAAAACGCTCAAGTTATTTCTCCGTATTCATTGTACCAAAAATGACCCTGTTGACAGTTGTGAATCAGCAGTAAACTCATGTGACACTTGGAAGTAAAGGAAAGACTGCTAACATGGCAAAACATTCAAATGAGCCAGGAGTTGTTTACTGGCAATTAAAAGCTAAAAAACTTAAACTAGGCTTATAATCTGTATTTTTCATAGAAAGTACTGCGTATCATTCAGAGTGAAGCACTTGTTTAATGAATTGGGATAGCAAATAAAAGTAAAAACCAGAAAGCTATGGCTTTGCATTACAGTCATGGATGCTTGGCCATTTGTACTTCTAGCATAGGCAGCATTTTGTGATACTTCATAGCCTCTCTGGGCTTTCATGAAACTCACTTCGGCAACTGAAGGCAATCTGAATACTGGACATGTTTGAAATAAGCTCCATCTGCTTTCACTTTGTGTCCATGTAGTCAAATAAACAGTTAACTTTTTGTTAAATAAAGAGGCTTTAAATTGATCTTGCTATACACATCAAGCCAACTAAACTGGATTTGGAAAAACCTGAGTAGCCTTCACATAAGAAAGCCCAGGGCAGGATCAGATTCACTTGCACTAGTAGTAAAGATAGAAGTTAATGCTAGAAACATCTGACAGTAAAAAATATTCATATAGGAGAGAGCAGAAGAAACCAACACAGAATTTCCAATTGATCCTACTCACCTTCAAAAGTCTGTAGAGATATGAACTGCCCTCATGCTGTGCTCATAGGATAAAAGGAGAATGTTTATAATACACATTTTGATAGTGTTCATTTAAAAACCTATAACTATTAAATATACCAATAAAAATGTTAAAGTACTGGAAGCAAGCAAATAATGTGCATGTAAGAAATTGAAAAAGAGGCTTCATTGTGTGAATTATAACATATAAATAACTCTATACCAAGCCAGCAGGCACAGAATAGAAACTTAGAAAGAGTTGACAACAGAACTGTTTATCGCTTTATAGGACTATTAGCAGGCTTGATTCAACTTAAATTTTTAATGAAAATCTTAAAATCAAGTTCTATTTATGCTTGCCAATGTGTACTGCTAGTTATAATTTTTGTTACCTTCAATCTCTCCCTTCCTCCAATCTCCTCTGTCTGCAGCATTTGGCAGTGGGGTAAAGAAAAATGTGGGCAGAGTAACTTGGATAAAAGCTACTTGCATATAATCTAACAGTTCTTCATTTAGGTGTTTTAATTTTCATAATAGTGGAGCTTTAAGAAATCCCATAAATAAAATACTACCAAGTTTTTAAGGAAAGAAATGGAATCTACTTGCAAAACCCTGCAAGTGGGAAAGGCCATGTCCTGTATACACACTTTAATGATGAATTGTTTTAAAAATGAGCTGCATCGCTATCATTTATTTTGTGATAGTCGTGGTAGAACTAAAGGTCACTTGTTGTTTGAAGTATTCTTCTCCTTAATGATACTGTGATAATCTGGCCTGCTCAGAATGAAAACAAAATATGACTGTTTTCATCCATGTTAGAAAAAGCAATTGGGAGAGTAAAGGAACTAGAAAACTTTATAGAATAGAAGTGCATCAAAAGTTATATTGGATCAAAATAGTTTCTATGACCTTCGCTATTAATTTATAATTTGGAAAAAAGCTGGAGTCATGAAAGGAAACAAACTAGAAGTACAGACAAGCACAATATAGAGCTATGTGGAAATGCACTTTTGAACTTTGACTTCTCTGATGCCTTTTGTTTGCTAATCCATGTGTCAGAACAGTGTCCAGGATTTCTGAGCAGAGTTCTGGGATTTAGGCACACCTGACTGACTTTTGATCGCTGTGGCTGTATGCATTGCATGCATGACAAGTCAGTACCTCGACTGTGTTATTTAGCACTCCATTTCACTGTGTGCAACGATCTTTGTAGGAGTAGTCAGCTAATTTCATGTTGGCTAACTTACACATTCCTGGCAATCCTTGTATAATGTTCCACAGTGCATTGCAGCAAACTTGCACTGATTGATTTAGGCACCTTTATACTTACACTGTACTTGGATCACTTTTGTGATGTGCCTGGTTTTAATAGTAGGTGGCTACTAATGGATGGGTAATCTCTGTAACCGATGGCTTGATGTCTGGCTGTCCACCAGGGCTCCCTGTGATGTGCACACCAAGGTACTTTTTCACGGAGAAACTGAAGAGTAGTCACTCATGCAAGTCATTTGCTCTGGCATGAGAGGAGGAGATTCTCCTTTTAAGGTCCCTTTTTAAAATGTCCCTCTCCATTCACTCTTAGTATTCAAAATATTGCAACAGGATCTTTGTAATGCTCTTAATACCACTCAGTACTACAAAATGCGAGAAACCTGGTCATTTTCATCTGAGTTGGAAAACAACAAAAAAACAGCTCAATAGGAATGCTTGTTCTTCTCTGCAGTGGTTATTCTGCATATACTGTTGTTCCACTGACAGTACCTGCAGTGCTTCGGTCCCAGAAGTGAAGACTGTGTGCGCAGTGCAGTACAGCTAATAGCAGCCTTGCCATGGCTTGTTTGATATTGTCAGGAACCTACATATAGCCAAGAGTTCCTTCTCATCCGCTGTGTATGATATACACAGCACGGGTACCAAAACCTTTAAGCTATACAGCTTTATTTGTAATCCTGATTCATTTATAGCTCATCTTGAACAGCATGAGATGTCTTCTCCTTTCTTCTCATGACACAATACAAGAGATTCTCATTAAAAATGGCACCAACCGTGAAAACTGTGAAAGATTTTAAAAGCAGACAACTTGACACATACCAGTTGTCTGATGTGGGTTTTGCCACTCATGCAGCAGCTCAGGAGACAATCTCACCATCCAGGTGCAGTCTTTCCTTGACTGGTTCGCTACCTTTCATGTCCAGAACTCTTTCGTATTATGTTGTCTTATTATGTGGGAGATTTTGTGCAGCTCTGCAATTCTAGATGCTATTTATTAAACTGATTCCAGATAAATTTTCTAGGTAAACTCTGCAACTAACCAGTTTACCCTGACTTATTTATATTTCCTTGCACTGTTATTGTGAAACTAAAGACTAGGAGGTATTTCCGTGGATCACCTGACAGTATATTGCATCGCTTCAGCTCCAGGTACTTACCCTCTCTGTAATCCACTGTGGCTGTATGTGCAGTGGCACATCAAATAATAGCTTGCCTGGTGCTCAGCAAGCCTTAGAGTAACATTTTTCATTCAAATTTTATTCTATAATTGGCATACAATTAAGAAGAGACAGATAAGTAACTATTCCAGATCTTTGGTTTTTTGATGGATTGGGAGTAACGATCCAGAATTTACTGGTGAGATTCATTCTTGGGTTTCATACTTAGGAATTTTAATTTAGGCAGACAGCTAACCTATTATCTCCTCAGTTCTATGAAGAGATTTAATAAGAATACTCTTATAAGCCTGTTTCAGTGACAGCTATAAGCTCTTTAATTTTCCAAGTAAACATATTTCTGCTGCTGGAGCCCCACCGATCAGATATCTGATCTTCAGTATCGGTGTTATTTGAAATAACATCACATGGGTTTCTTTTTTCCTAAGTTGTAAATAACAAAGAGAGAAATAGAGCTAATCAGTTATGTGAGCCATGACTCAGCTCTGTTGCCCAAATTAGAAGTGTGTTCATTCCATTAAATAAACAACCAATTTGGCCAGTTTTCCTGAGCCCTCCACATAGCTGAAAGCATGTGCAAGAGAAAAAGAATAAGGAGCTACTTCGCTTTCTAAGCCTATACGCATAACTGGAAGGTGTATGAAAGACATTTTAAGTGTTGAAATAGCAGAAAAATATTCCCATTCTTTCTCTCAGGCTGTAAATAATCTGTCAATCTGTCAATCAATATGGAGAGTAGTGGTCAACGGCTTGATGTCCAGAGGGAGATTTGTGGTGTCCCTCAGTGGTCCATACTAGGACCAGTGCTGTTTAATACTTCATCATTTATGTAGACAGTGAGATCAAGTACACCCTCAGAAAGTCTGCAGATGGCACCAAGCTGAGTGGTGCAGCTGTCACACAGGAAGGACAGGATGTAATCTAGAGGGACCTAGTCAAGCTGGAGAAGTGAGCCTGTGTGAAACTCATGAGGTTCAACAAGGCCAAGTTCAAGGTCCTACACCTGGGTTGGGGCAATCCCCATTTCAATACAGGCTGGGGGATGACATGATTGAGAACTGTCCCACGAAGAAGGATTTGGGGTGCTCATTCATGAGAAGTTTGACATGAGCTGACAATGTGCACTCGCAGCCCAGAAGGCTGACTGCATCCTAGGCTGCATCAAAAGAAGCGTGGCCAGCAGGTCAAGGGAGGTCATTTTACCCCACTATTCAGCACTTTTGAGACCCCATCTGAAGTGCTGTGTCCAGTTCTGGAGTCCTCAGCATAAGAAGGATATGGAACTGTTGGAACAGGTCTAGAGGAGGGCTGCGAAGATGATCAGAAGGCTGAAACACCTCTGCTCTGAAGACAGGCTGAGAGAGTAGGGCTTGTTCAGCCTGGAGAAGAGAAGGCTCCAAGGAGACCTTATAATGGCCTTCTAGTACCTCAAGGGGGCTACAAGAAATCTGGGGAGGGACTTTTCACAAGGGCATGGAGTGAAAGGATGAGTGGGAATGGCTATAAATTGGAGGTGGAAGATTTAGAGTAGACATAGGGAAGAAATTCTTCTTGGGTAGTGGTACGTGGGCACAGGTTGCCCAGGGAAGCTGTGGCTGCCCCATCCCCGAAGGCGTTCAAGGCCAGGTTGGATGGGGCCTTAGGCAGCCTAATCCAGTGGGAGGTGTCCCTGCCCATGGCAGCAGACTTTGGAACTGGATGATCTTTAAGGTCCGTTTCAACCCAAATCATTCTATGATTCTGTGAATCTGAACCTTGCTAAGAAAAGGCTGAGAACTTCCATGCCCAGTTAAAAGAACTGTTTTTCCATTAGAAGGGACAATTTAAATTGGAGTGTCAAATTAAAGAAGTAATTTTGTCCTAGAATTTCTATAGGTTTTTTTTTTATTCTGGATCAGCACATTCCCTGCAAGAGCACATCTATAGCACCATTGGGGAAGGATTTACGTGATCTCACTATTCTGACTGATTTGACAGACCTGGTTCACTGTAATTATTTCTTGTAATTAAGGTTTTCTCGTTTTACCACATACAGAAAAAAATTACACTAACACCTTCCAACATTATTCAAATATTTTTCTTAAAAGTCTGTGATCTTGTGCAACCTCAAAATCTTTGATGGAATCTCATTTCTACATTAGATTTTCCCCATATTTTGCTCCAGACTTCTGCAATTTCTTTTTTCCTAAAGGTAAAATTTAATACAGATTTTCCATTCCAGAACAATTTAAAATTGCATAGTCCTAAACACTGATCACTGTAAGTTTTGTGATGGCAGAACTAAACAGGTTTGTCTAAGAATTCCAAGATGGGAGAGGAATAAGTTCCTTGTAGCTCTAGTTATAATTGCTTCCAAGTCAGGAACCTGATTCACAACTTCAGCTGCTACTCTAATTTGTTTTTTTTCATTAATACACAAACATAGTCATTTGAATTGAATAAAGAGTTCTTTCATTCATCTTTCATCATGCTTTTCACACACTTATCATAATCTGTTGCTTAGGCACTGGAAAAAGGAGTACATTGTCCCAGTTAAGAAAATCTAATAGATTCTGCTAAGCATTTATTTACCTTCCCTGCTAGGAAATCAACTTCTTCGCTACTCAATCTCAAAAAGCATTCACTGCCTTTTTTTCACAGGCTCAGAAGTTAGTTACATTGCTCAGCAATCCACAGAAGGAAATAGAAGTCACTACCTTTTCATTGCATTTTTGAGTCATTTGAGGACATCATGCAAGCATTTTATCCCATTTTAAGTAAGGTGTCAAACCATCACTTCTGCAGGTTTTGATTTAGGGGGCAGATGCCAAATGGAAGCTCTGGAATAAATTTAATAATATAGTAGAAAAGACATCTTAAAAAACTGAAAGAAAAATCCTGTTTCTGGTTCTCTGTCACTCCTTTAATTGCAATCACCCGTCACGATCCTAATCAATGCACATAAATTGTCATGAGACTACAAGGGCTGAATTTTTGAATCTGAAGTTCGGGGATTGCATGGCTTTATGAAGAATTATTGTTTATGGCTATTCACTTTTTTTCCTGAGCTTTTCCATTAACTTTCCATCTCGAGGCCACCCAATCAATTCATCTTGCTGAAATATTGAAACATAAAACTGATAAAATCAGACAACCTGTGTGTCTATTCAGAATCTTGGGTTGCTTTTCTGAATTCTTCCTAAAGAACCTTTAGGTGAATTAATTGACCATATCTATTTGTTTCATGTTTATATCAGCTCTCCTTCCTTTTCAATAAGCAAATATTTGTGATCTGCTAGCCCGGACTTTAAAGCATAGTTATCTTATTCCATTTCCTTTCCAATTCCCTTTAAATTTTGGCTCAATTTCAGAATACAAACTGTTTACCCAGCCTTAATCAAGTGGATGTCCCTTCAGTTTTACTCAACTTGCCAAATCTTCACTCAATTAACTTCCCTTTTCCAACTTGACTTTTCAGTGCTATGCATGTATAAATACTTATTTTATTGCCAACATTTATCAGTACATGTGTGAGTCCTCAATCTGAAGACAAAAACATTTTGCATTTGCTGCCATATTACTCCCACTTTGAAGAAATGGCTCTCATCTCTGGAAACCTAGAATTTCAGTGGATTATTCTTTTCTCATCTTTCCTTCTGAATGCATTACCAGATCGTTATTACATCAATTTTTGTTGTGTTTTGCATACTCCTGCNCCCAGGGAAGCTGTGGCTGCCCCATCCCCGAAGGCGTTCAAGGCCAGGTTGGATGGGGCCTTAGGCAGCCTAATCCAGTGGGAGGTGTCCCTGCCCATGGCAGCAGGCTTTGGAACTGGATGATCTTTAAGGTCCGTTTCAACCCAAATCATTCTATGATTCTGTGAATCTGAACCTTGCTAAGAAAAGGCTGAGAACTTCCATGCCCAGTTAAAAGAACTGTTTTTCCATTAGAAGGGACAATTTAAATTGGAGTGTCAAATTAAAGAAGTAATTTTGTCCTAGAATTTCTATAGGTTTTTTTTTTATTCTGGATCAGCACATTCCCTGCAAGAGCACATCTATAGCACCATTGGGGAAGGATTTACGTGATCTCACTATTCTGACTGATTTGACAGACCTGGTTCACTGTAATTATTTCTTGTAATTAAGGTTTTCTCGTTTTACCACATACAGAAAAAAATTACACTAACACCTTCCAACATTATTCAAATATTTTTCTTAAAAGTCTGTGATCTTGTGCAACCTCAAAATCTTTGATGGAATCTCATTTCTACATTAGATTTTCCCCATATTTTGCTCCAGACTTCTGCAATTTCTTTTTTCCTAAAGGTAAAATTTAATACAGATTTTCCATTCCAGAACAATTTAAAATTGCATAGTCCTAAACACTGATCACTGTAAGTTTTGTGATGGCAGAACTAAACAGGTTTGTCTAAGAATTCCAGGATGGGAGAGGAATAAGTTCCTTGTAGCTCTAGTTATAATTGCTTCCAAGTCAGGAACCTGATTCACAACTTCAGCTGCTACTCTAATTTGTTTTTTTCATTAATACACAAACATAGTCATTTGAATTGAATAAAGAGTTCTTTCATTCATCTTTCATCATGCTTTTCACACACTTATCATAATCTGTTGCTTAGGCACTGGAAAAAGGAGTACATTGTCCCAGTTAAGAAAATCTAATAGATTCTGCTAAGCATTTATTTACCTTCCCTGCTAGGAAATCAACTTCTTCGCTACTCAATCTCAAAAAGCATTCACTGCCTTTTTTTCACAGGCTCAGAAGTTAGTTACATTGCTCAGCAATCCACAGAAGGAAATAGAAGTCACTACCTTTTCATTGCATTTTTGAGTCATTTGAGGACATCATGCAAGCATTTTATCCCATTTTAAGTAAGGTGTCAAACCATCACTTCTGCAGGTTTTGATTTAGGGGGCAGATGCCAAATGGAAGCTCTGGAATAAATTTAATAATATAGTAGAAAAGACATCTTAAAAAACTGAAAGAAAAATCCTGTTTCTGGTTCTCTGTCACTCCTTTAATTGCAATCACCCGTCACGATCCTAATCAATGCACATAAATTGTCATGAGACTACAAGGGCTGAATTTTTGAATCTGAAGTTTGGGGATTGCATGGCTTTATGAAGAATTATTGTTTATGGCTATTCACTTTTTTTCCTGAGCTTTTCCATTAACTTTCCATCTCGAGGCCACCCAATGAATTCATCTTGCTGAAATATCGAAACATAAAACTGATAAAATCAGACAACCTGTGTGTCTATTCAGAATCTTGGGTTGCTTTTCTGAATTCTTCCTAAAGAACCTTTAGGTGAATTCATTGACCATGTCTATTTGTTTCATGTTTATATCAGCTCTCCTTCCTTTTCAATAAGCAAATATTTGTGATCTGCTAGCCCGGACTTTAAAGCATAGTTATCTTATTCCATTTCCTTTCCAATTCCCTTTAAATTTTGGCTCAATTTCAGAATACAAACTGTTTACCCAGCCTTAATCAAGTGGATGTCCCTTCAGTTTTACTCAACTTGCCAAATCTTCACTCAATTAACTTCCCTTTTCCAACTTGACTTTTCAGTGCTATGCATGTATAAATACTTATTTTATTGCCAACATTTATCAGTACATGTGTGAGTCCTCAATCTGAAGACAAAAACATTTTGCATTTGCTGCCATATTACTCCCACTTTGAAGAAATGGCTCTCATCTCTGGAAACCTAGAATTTCAGTGGATTATTCTTTTCTCATCTTTCCTTCTGAATGCATTACCAGATCGCTATTACATCAATTTTTGTTGTGTTTTGCATACTCCTGCTTTCTTTCAGGAAAGCAGAAATCACAGGTATGTTGATTTTAATACAAATATCTCTTTCTAGATATATTTTATCTTCTTCACATTATGGTATGTGTATTACCTCAGCTAGAAGCATTTAATAAGTGAGGACTGTGAAGTCCATTTGAATTTCATAATTGTGCTTTCTCCCAAACTAGGTTAATTATACTAACATCTGAAAGCAGTGCCTGCTTAAAGAAGTTAGTTAATGAAATACTGATATTCAGACTCCTAGAGAATAAGCAATAGAAAATTCCTCTCAGAGCACAGTATAGCAGAATTTTAGTTAAGAGTCTCCATATCAGCCCATTCCTGAATAAAAGCCTTTCTTTAGTTCAGTGACTCTAGTGTTGTCAGACTACTTTAAAAGACTATTCTGTACCTTTCCCTCTATAGTATTACCTTCGTATTATAGCCTTTATGTTCTGTACTTTTCATGCTTGAGAGCACCATGGAATGACTTTAAGAAGGTGACCCTTTAGAAAGCTTGTAAACTTTCAGAAAAGCCTTGTTGTACTATGCTAACTTCGACCTGTAGTGGAGGATTATAACAGTGCTTTAGCACCAAGGAGGTGCAAGGTTATAGAAAAAAGCCCCACTTTGTTTTCCTACTGTGGCTTCTAATATTAATTTTGCTTCTCTACAATATTAACTTCTGCATTTTCCCTCCTCTTCTCACAACCCAAACAGGGGTACATTCGCTTTATCTGCTAGTTGTTCAAGATTTTATTTAAAACACTGTAGGATGTAGGATGAAGGACAGATGGTTAGAAAGCATCAGCCACTGCTTGTCAATGGCCCTTAACTACGTGCCTTAGGAACAATATACTTCCTAAAGCAGCTAGACTTGCATGAGGCACCTAGCCTTCATTTCATTAAATGGTGATGGTGTAACATGCCAGACGTCCCGTTTTGCACTTACAGAAGTCCTTCATCTTGTAGACCAGTAGGGCTCTATGAAAATCTGTCAAGGGTTGAAGCATTAAAAAGCCTTGAAGCTCTAAGTTTATTAATATCAATTATTAAGAGCTGTGAAGGTCTAAGTTCATTAACATCTACTATTAATTCCTACGTATTCATTAATGGGTTACGCCCACAATACTTAATGAAACTGGACACAATGAAAACAAGCTGCTCATGGCTGATCTGTAGTATGTATGCTATCAGTTGCTATAGCTATCCATTTATTGCTTAAGATTGGTACATCAGCCTGGAGAACTGAATATCTGAAGAGATTACTGCTGAATAAATACACCCTTTCATAACTGAGGAATGAAAGAAAATCACGCCTACAAACTGCTATTTTTCAGTCAAATAAAATAAAATTTTGCTCTCTAGCTTAAAAATCTAACTAACTCATCTGCTTTTTGCTAAATATTACAGAAGTCCCAAGATTTTCAATGCCATTTATTAATCTATTAAAAGCATCCAGAATAGAGCACCTAAAAAATAGAGCTATAAAAGATATAATCAGCTGCAAAAAGATTGAAGCAATCCAAATCATGCCATTAATAAATCATGATTTCAATGTTCTTGTAAAAAATAAACTTAACATTATTAGTTAAAAGATCTAAACAGAATTCAGGGAGATTTAACACAGTTCAGTTGCCTGACGAAAACGGAGGTTTTCAATTAAAACCTCCTCTTAGCTATGGTTGCAACAATTTATAACCAGACTAGAGCTGAGAAAAGTTCAAGGTAGTTCAGGTTAAGCTGTGGACATGAGGGAAGCAGTTGCAAAACAAGTTAAGCCTTTCATACCTTTGGCCCCTGTAATCTCAGGTGCAGGCTAATTGAACAGCAACTTCCCTGAGCTCTGAGCCTTTCTCTCAGCTGGATGAGAAATAAATTAAGGGGACAAGGTTCCAGAGAGGTAATAAGTTATTATATTTTAGACAACTGCAACTTAGAAGTAAATGAGAAAAATTACTAAGGCTATAAGAACAGTTAAGAAGTGGAACATTAAGAGAAACAGAGAGGACCTAAGGCCAGAAAAGGAAATGCAAAAGTAGGATGAGGTCTCTGATGCAATAATATTTAAAGTGAAATGTTAGTTATTACACTGGTATGTTTAGTTTATGTGAAAATCAGTAAACAAAAGAACTGAATCTGCTCTACAGTGAGAAATGTACCATGCAACTTGTAGGTCATTAATTATAACAGCACATTGTGTCACAATGTTGTAGTATCAGCTGCCTTCCTAAAAGAAGGTAAATGTGGGAAGAAGTAGCAGGATGCCAAGCATCCTTCTATATATGAAAGGAGAGTCAGTCTCTGACAAACTTTTAAGAGTATTTCATTAGCATGCAAACAAATGCCAAGCAGCATTTGAAAATTTATTTGCTTCTATAGCAATGGAAACCATTGCCCCAGAAAAATGTGAGCTATAAAACTGAAGCTGGGATCCTGTTATAAAAGCAGCCCTCTGAAGAAAGACTCCAACTGACTTGGTCATTTGTTTCCATGACTAGGGGAGATGTCTCAAATGAAAATGATAGCTGGAGTGAGAGATTGACTATATATTTAGAATTCCCCTTAGTGAAAAATTGCTTTGAGGAACTTTTGTAATGTTTCCAAGTTGTGATCAAGTGCTCAGTGTCTTGTTTCCTAGAATAAACATAGCCTTAAGCTTGCCCAGTGTCAAATTACCTGGCATAATCTGACAAGCAAAATACATATCATTTACACGAGCTTTTTCTGGAGAAACACGAGTTTTGAGGAAAACTGCTTTGGCTGCTTGTTATATAAGAAAATAAAGAGAATGACAAGGCAGAGGAGTTTTCTCACCAAACTATGGGAGTGGGTGCATCAAAAGCCAGGATATGGAAAAATACTTTTCCAGGTAGATGTTGTCTTGTGCCTTCTGATAAAAGCAACATGTCAAGAGGTCTCCAGGAACCAAGGAAACCTCATCTTATCCTATGATGACTTTAAATATAATGACTTTAAAAGTTCAAATAGTAGTGGACAATGGATAAAAGTCAACGGTTTAATTAACTCTTGATTATTTCTTATTGTAGTTAGGTGAAAAAAAACCAGTATCAGCAATTGACATTAAACTAGTATCTGGACAATGAAAATGAATAAACTACCTACGTTCTGGCTGTTGTCTTGATTTCCAAAAAATACTGTCAGTGTGAAGCATTTAAAATAATTGCCTTTGCCAGTTAATAAGCTAGGTTGCACAGTTGTCAGTACATCTTACAACTAGGTTAGTTACTGTTGTGCTGTTTTTCTAGAGCTGAATGTTCAGTGTCATATGCTAGATCTTTGTCTTGATTTAGTCTGGCAATCTTAATAGCAATTTAGAACTTAGTATATCAGGCCCATTGATGAGAATATAATACTGGCTTACAGGAAAGCAGGTCCCAAGAAAGTTGCTAATGACAGAAGAAAAATACCAATTAAAATCTTCATATTTTTGTCCTATTAGACCACTGTACTTCTTGTGTGTCTATTTAATGTGGTGGTGGTTGACAGAATATTCCAGTTTTAAAATGAAACCTTGTTCTAACTGACAAATAAGACAAAGTTCTTTTTATTAACAAAAGATACCACATTACAACTGCAGGAAAAATCAATTTTTAGAGTAAAGAAACAGGAAATTATTCAGACTAACAGAAAAGAGGTATAGCTAGAATTGCCAGAGGAAAAATTTGTGCACATTCACCTCTATTTCAGACAGCAGAAGTTGGCTGCTTTCAAGTCGCCCTTAGCAGTCTGTTATCACAAACTCTTTTGTAATATAGCAACTGTTCTTTTTCCTCTCCACAGCCCCAGGTAAGTACAGTTTCAAAACTAAATCTAATGTTCAAGTGGGTTTTTTATGTTTGTTTGGTTTTTTATTATGTCTATGAATGAGAGTGTACTAGATTTCTAAAGAAGTCCTGAGACTATTGCAAATATAGTCTTCAAGTTGCAATGGCACTACAACCGGATGAAACACATTAAATTATATTTTATATTGCTCTAATGAAGACTACTTATAGAACAAACTAATGAATATAAAAACAGAATGTCATGAACAGGCTTTAGACTAAAAGGTTAAGATAAAACATATTATGTAGAATGCCTATTTGGAATGTACTATGCTTCAATCATCTGTACCTGTTCATTATTTGTTCTCCTATGGAAGAACACAGAGGAAAACAAAATTAGAGGGAAGACATCAAACTTTTTCATCAAGGGGTAATTTTCCAATGGTAATAACAAATCTTTGGCATTTGCAGCGTAATGTATTAAAGTTTGAACTGGAGTTCTAGAAAGAGATTTTTTTAAAAACTACTTTTACTGCAAACATCGATGGAGGGAAAATCTAAACTGAAAAAACCTTTTTTATTACAGGCTCAGAACTTCTAAGCTTTGTATGTATTTGTTGAGTAAGACAAATTAGCCCTGTTCAGGTAAATTGAGACGTTGCATCCAGACTTAGAGTGAAAAGCAAATAAAAGCAGCATATTAAAAGGTAGGGGTAGATGTTGCTGCCCTAAGTGTGAAATGAGTAAAGGATGTCTCATTAAAAAATATATCTGCTCAACAAAGTAAAGTGAGGAAAGATGTTTGATGAAAATGTCAAATGAGGTGGAAGCCAAATATCCACCTCTTGCAGCTTAATCACATGTTTCAGAGACCTTATGACCCAAACCGTCTAGTGATACGAGTTCAGCAGATAGAAATATATAATGCATATCATTAGTAACTTTAGTAACTTTGGACTATGTAGAAGTTACAGGAATATCCACAGCAAGGAATTACTGAAATGTTTCCTTCCCGTTGTTGCTTATTGACAAGCAAAGTAAATTAAATATGAAACAGTTCTGATCCTTGTTTTTGCTCTTTTATGCTCCTGCTCTTCTCTTGTTCTTGCTTTGTATTTTTATTGCTTTAGTATCCACATATAAACACTGTTACAGAAGATGCTAGCTGAAATGGAACCTTGCTCCAAACTACTAGAATCCAGATTGCATTATGCTCTCTTGACCCGTCTCTGCTGACTGAGCTCTAGTGGAGTCTGTAGATTACTAGGCACAGACTAACATCCGCAGTTAGGCTTATGAAAATTGTATGATTTTCAGAAGCACAATCTCACATAAATAATTGAAAGGGCTAAAGATGATGCCTTCAATGTTTTAAACTGTAGTGTTTGTTTACTACCTATCTAGAGATTCCTAGATCTCCTTTTGTCCTGAATGATGTCCTAGAGTACAACTGCTGAGATTTGGATTTCTGTAATTTTTTGGTTCCTGTCAGGAGAAATATAGGTATTATAGAAACTTCATTTATTAGTCATGGTAAGTTTCCTTGTGGCACATGATTTTTCTCAGGTATACTCTCTGCAATTCAGTTGTATGTTAAATCTGTGAGTTAATTTCTTGTGTAAGCATATCTTCAGATTTGATTTATTCCAATAATGACTGTGGTACAAGATGGAGGTACTTTAAGTGGAGGAATTTCTGAACTGGTAGGCAAATAGATAGCTATAAGATATTGTCACTATGTGAACAAATTGGGACCAGGCTTGTTTTATTTTTATCTTGAAGAAGCTTGCAGGAAGCAACCCTATATCCATGCAATAGACTAAGAAAGTAAAATGACCTTGTGTCTGACTGGGCATGAATAACACTCTGAAATAAAAATGTCACTTGCTTGACTGTGTCTTTCCAAAGAAAGCCTGAGTTAAGAGTTCATCCTTCTTTTCAGCAGCAAGAAATTACTGAACAAAGAAATTTGTACAAATACCAGGTCTTTTCAAAAGTAGATTTCACATCTCAGTTGTTGCAAGTCTACAGGGAAGCTGAAAGGATGGTGAAATTTCTCATCTTAGTCAGGTAACTATAAAACCAGTGGCAAGCCTACCTAAATTAACTGAAATCTCTGAATGACTGTTCTTGATAACACTGGAGATGAGCAAGGATAGGAGCTCTCTCAGGGCCTCACAAGTGATAATGGAATTACATTCTTGGACCCAGCCCTGCTCAGTTATGTACTGCAGACATCACTTCTCATGTTTGGCACTAGAAAGCTTTTTTTTTTTTTAGAGAAGCAGGGGTAATGATACCACAGTCTGCCATCCTGTGAGCATTCACTGCAGTTTCCACTGTGGGGAAAGCCTAACTTTGCTGTCCATGGGCGCAAGAGAATTGCTTGAGAAAGGGATCTTATGAACATTAATCAAAACCACGTTGTACTGTCAGGTCTGTTGTTGCTCCTGGAGTTAATAAGGGCACAGCTGACCCAGTTGCCCAGCCCTCATGCTGCTCTGAGCATAATTTCAGCCTGAGGTATGGCAGGATACCATATTCCTTGGGCAGCTGCCAGGGATGAGGGATATGTTCTCTGGGAGATGAGTTTTTGCAGGATTGAAAAACTGGCCAAAAGCCAGCTGTGAGAACAAGGCAGCTCATGCTACTTTGCTGTGGTGGAGAGGTGTCTCAGAACAGCTTGCTAGTCCACGAGCTCTGCTGGAGAGTTTCAGCATTTCTACTGAAAGACTGTTTTACGCTCCCAATGTCTGTAGTGGCAGTCAGTCCCCCTGCAAACTGCTGCCACAGGACTGATGTTTTCGACTTGTTCTTGGAAATATTCCTTTAGTTACACAGCCAGTTTTTCTACCTTTCTCTTCCTTTCTGTTTTCCTGTACAGCACTAGGGTTTAAAATTATTTATCTCCAGAAATATTTGCTATATGAGGTCTCTCCACTGGCAGGGTCTGTCAAGAAATATATACACAGAGAAAGATTTTTTTCCTTTGCAAATTTACTGTTAAGTTCCTGAAGCAAAATCAAGAAACACAGGTAGAAACTAATAAGTGAGAGTCTGAACTATGAATTGTTCTCATGCTATAGACTGTTTGCTGAAGCTTGAAAAGGTGCATCTTCTACGTCATGCATCACATTTTCTTCTGAGAAACAGAATGAGCAGCAAAATATAATCAATCAGTTCTGCTTCCAGATGAGGTGAGTCTTTTGATGAGAGGTGTTCTTAGCTGACTGCTCAGACATGTTCCCAAATGATAAGAGCACAGATCAAAAATATTACACAGAAAATTAACTAGAAAGCCCTTAGGACCTGAGTAAATACTATCTAACTAGAAAATGAATTTTGATAGGCTTCTATCAACTTCAATTACTTTGAGACTATTATCCATGTAAGAAGCTTCTTTGGTATTTCTAAGGAACAAGTATAATTCATAAATGAAAAACTTAGTAAAAACAATTCCCCTATTACATGCATTAGAAAATTTAAGTTACAAGAAAACCAATAAAGCTTCTGCTGTATCTCATGGCGACAGCAGCTAATAAACAGTTATCTTAAGTCTGAATTAGCAAGTGTCCTTTCCTTTCTTGAACATGATACCTAAGGCATAGTCTAAATGAAGCAAAATGTCTTATATGTATTCTGATTAATCACACACTAGTCCTCAGTCTGCAATTTGAAAACCATGTTGTCATTAATTAATGAAAATGAACATACTGAAATTGTCCATGTAGCAAAAGGACTGCAAAAGACAAGTTACAGAGATGTTCAATTAGATTAATTGCTTTTTTAAAAAACTTCACAAATGAAATAGTGAACAAAGTTGCTTGCTGTCACACAGCTTACTACATTGAAAACTCTGTGGTAAAAATGAAGCGTTTTGCCTGCATTTTCACTTTTCTCATGCACTTTCCTTCTGGTCTGACTTTTGTCAACTATAATGTCTAGCAAAGATGGCACAATGAAAAAATATTTCTATGGTGTGTCAAAGGACTCAAAAAGAATTTCTTTAATGTTTCTGATAATTACTTCTTTATCAATTTACAGTTAAATATTCTGTCTCTTCCCCTTCAGAAAAGGGCAAGACCCTGAACTGCATCTTACTCTAACCTGAAGTTTAAAGCAGTCAGGATTTAGCGTTCACATGTTCGAAATGTGACTAGGTAGCAAAAAAAAATTTGTAAACAAGTGTTAGTTATGTTTAGGAAAAAACTCCACTAATTAGACACCTTATGTTGTAAATGTAAAGTTAAATACCTGATCTGATCAAAAGAACCTTAAGTAAACTCTTGTGAAAATCTGATGCTAAGTATCATTTGTACCAAATACATATGTGTTGTTTCAAATCTAAAAGTAAATAACCTCTCACCTTTCAGTTTGATAACCTTTCTCCTNCATACTGAAATTGTCCATGTAGCAAAAGGAACTGCAAAAGACAAGTTACAGAGATGTTCAATTAGATTAATTGCTTTTTTAAAAAACTTCACAAATGAAATAGTGAACAAAGTTGCTTGCTGTCACGCAGCTTACTACATTGAAAGCTCTATGGTAAAAATGAAGCATTTTGCCTGCATTGTCACTTTTCTCATGCACTTTCTTTCTGGCCTGACTTTTGTCAACTATAATGCCTAGCAAAGATGGCACAATGAAGAAATATTTCTATGGTGTGTCAAAGGACTCAAAAAGAATTTCTTTAATGTTTCTGATACTTACTTCTTTATCAATTTACAATTAAATATTCTGTCTCTTCCCCTTCAGAAAAGGGCAAGACCCTGAACTGCATCTTACTCTAACCTGAAGTTTAAAGCAGTCAGGATTTAGCGTTCACATGTTCGAAATGTGACTAGGTAGCAAAAAAAAATTTGTAAACAAGTGTTAGTTATGTTTAGGAAAAAACTCCACTAATTAGACACCTTATGTTGTAAATGTAAAGTTAAATACCTGATCTGATCAAAAGGACCTTAAGTAAACTCTTGTGAAAATCTGATGCTAAGTATCATTTGTACCAAATACATATGTGTTGTTTCAAATCTAAAAGTAAATAACCTCTCACCTTTCAGTTTGATAACCTTTCTCCTTTTCAACAAGAAGTCATCTAAAGTTGCTGCTTTTCCTCAGGTTTGATCCCTTTTGGAAGCAATACAGGCTTCAACTCTCATTTTGGAAGGTTATCTAAGACCAGTGCAAGAAAGGGATGAAAAGGTCATCCTAACCTTTTCATCCATCTACATTTCCCTAAACAGAGTGATATTTTGTCACTGGACTATATAACTAGGACATCCTCCACTTCATTAGCAATCAGGCACGCTGTTGGGTTAGCAACGGAAACATGTTTCCAAGGAAATCTTAATTAAAAAATGAAGTCACTCTGAATCTGAAAATTTTGACAGGTTTAATTTTGATCACAAAGAAGGACGCAAAAAATTTCTTCTTTCAATAGGGAAAACCCAAAAGCCACTGGGGAAGAGAATTGATCTAGCTCACTGGAGAAATGCTTTTGAGTGGTGAAAGAGAAAGCTCTAGTCTGATTAAGAACTATGGTACAACTTCCATAGCTTTCATGGTAATTAGGAAAAATAGAGAAAAGTAGTGCCTTGCATCCAACAACTGCATTCTTTGAAACTGCTAATTACAAAATACTAAAAAGTGAAAGGGATAGTCATCTTCAATCAAGGTATTCTTGGTCAGATATAGTTCTTTCTGGTTCAATATCAAAGAGACAATTTCTTTAGCAAAAGACAAGTGAGAGTGAAGGAACTGTTAATAAATAGTATTGCTAATCTGTAGTAGAAAGAACTATTTTTTTTCCAATTTACATAGATGGTAGCATTGTGGCTTCCGTTGCTTCCTTCACCCTCCATCACCCATACTGAGATTCAGGACTTATTTATGCTGTTCTTAATAAGGAAAGAAGACAATTGCAGTCAACTAGAGACTTCTAGATCCTTACCCTGAGATTTTAGGACTTTTTATTTAGTAAAATCTGAATACTATGTATAGGAAACAACTTAATATTCAGCAGAACAATATAAAGTAAGTAGAAAACAACTTTTAAGGGAATACTTTGCAAAAATAACTGTACTTGGATCTCTGAGAGGGCTGGAGGGGTATACACAAGAAATGAAGACTGATACTATGCATTTCATAATTTCTATCTGCTACATTATAGAACACTGTAACCTACACCAACGAGGTGTGCAAAACTGCCCTGATAAATCATGGTGTTTGGTAACAAGCCTCTGCTAAAGAACACAGAGATATTCACGGTCTAGATTCTAGTGTGATCTTAAATAAAGTTTGGTTTGAAAGGATCTGCTGACACTATCACTTTCAGTAGCAGATTGTGGAGATTTACGGTTTGTGTCCTTCACACAAGTGCACAGGTTTTGTGCTCTTCATGTGCCGCACATGTAATGAAGGAGGCATTGGGCTCACTCTTTTTGGTCCTATCCACACCTGCAGATCTGCAAGGGTGAGCTCAAAGGTGGTAATGCATCATGTGGGAGGGCAGAGGGAGGAGTTATCATCTAAGGTATAATAAATTAGTTATGGCAAGAACAGAATGGAAGTAATAGAAAAAAGATAGTTATGGATTGGAGAAAAGGTCATGGAAATACTGAAACAGACACTGTGTGTTCTAGTACGAAACTTAAATATAGTTTTCCAGCTGTAGAACTGTAGTGCTTGCAGGACTGGAATTTGTACACATTTAACCTAAATGTGATCGATTTTTTGTTGGACAAGTTTGTTTGGTTTTTTTTACTAACATACAGGTCATCTTCCTACAGCAGTCACATTTTAAAAATTATAGTCTCAGGATTTGCTTTAATTGTAATGTATTATTTTTTAAGCCAAAGCACGCTTTCTGAAGGGATAGGAGAAGTTAAAGGAGATAAGTGAATGTCAGCTGCAAGCATACGGATAAACTTGTACTTACTGAGATGAGTTTAATTCCCCCGATGCAATACATCTTTCTTTCTTTATGCACACAAAGGGTTTAAAAATTTAGATATTTAGAAGTTTCTAAACCTTGAAATAGTTTTCTATGATTTAGGTCTAAATACTTGGAAGGCAATGGTTTGGTAAGATTTACCACATGCTTTTAAGATCAGGAGGTTTCAAGTAGTGCTGGTGAGCTTTCTGATTATGGCAAGGATCAAATTGGTTTTCACTTTTGTTTTCCCAGTGCAAATGAGCAAAATACACAAAAGTGTGTGCCATATGTATAAAAATAATTGCAACTAAGCAAAATATGTATAAGTATTTTGCTCCCAACACAATAGAAACAGTTGAGACCTATTAGGCAGTGGGTCTGTACATATTGAGATAGACCAGAGCTCAGCTAGACCCCAGGAGGCATAGCATTTGCCACTGGGCATCTGAAAGCTTGGTTTTTGGACAATATCCTTGGTTTGTGTTTAATGTGTCTCAGCTAAACATCAGAAGATGGAAGGTAAAAGAAATGAGTAAAACTTAGGAAAGTTTGGAAATGGGGGAATTAGGAAACGCAGATTATAAAACAAACTTCTTTGTGTCTATTTTGCTGTGCAAATGCAGGCTGCTCCTAGATCTCATGAAGCTCAAGTAAGCAGATAAGATCAGATTGCAGTGAATATAAGGAGAGTGCCTAAAGGTACTTAACTGCAGTCAATAGTATTCTGCTTAAACAGAGCTTGAGCCCCTCTTCAGGTCTCCATGAAAGCTTTAAAATAAGTTCGGTTGCCATGACATTAGATAGCAGTCACATTGACAGCTGAGTCATTGGTATTGGTGTTCTTCATTTAACTTGCTACAAACATTCATTTTTCTGTTTGACAGCCATAACTATACTAGATGAAACAAGTACCCGTGGACTCTTAGTAAGATGGAGGGCTGGAAGACATGACCATTGACAAGCTTTTGAGGTGTCTAGCTGGGGGATGAAAAGGTCATAAAATCAGAGTGATCTAAAAACATAACTTGTTTTTTTCTCAAAAACAAGTTATGACCTGGTAAAGGTCACCTCTGCTGTACGACTGTCTTACCTGAAAATGTAGTGTTCTGAGGTGAAGCATAAATGGAGTAAATCTCCAACTGACAAGGGGTGGTAGCGCTTCTGTGTTCTCTGGTACATTTTAAACGACTCGAGCAGTTGGCCTCATCACTGATGTTGAAAGGCTGTGAACCGGACTGCATGTATATTTCATGTGAAAATACTGAAGGAGCAAAGCAAAGCCCTGAGTCACAACAGTGAAGCCGAGTGACAGGTGCTCGTTCCCCCAAATCATTCCTGAGCTGAATGCCTGCTAGAGTTTCTCACTGATGGGATTTTCAGAAGGGCTGCTAGGAGTTTGCAGCAGAGACTTGGCACTAAGATTACAAAAGATGGTCCTCGGTTGTTCTCAAACTGTTGCAAATACTCAACAAAAAAATAAACTTTCTTTGTTTAAATGTTGGTATAAAAGCCATTGATATAAGACATACTTGTCCATAGGCTTTCGAAAGTCTTTTGGATTCAGTAAAAGGAAAACTTGCACTGTCTCCAGGAGTTTACTTTCCACTGAAGATTTTGTAATCCTCACAGCAGCTGCAGTACTTGAAAAGGGGGGATCCTTTGCAAACCCACTGAACAACCTATTGCACAGGCAACAAAATCCTACAATTCTATTACTTTTGCATATGCATTCTAGGGGACATGCTGCATTTGCTTGACCAACAAGTGATAAATAGCCGCAGAAGCTAGATCCATGTGTAGGGAGCTATGAAAATGTATTCTGGTTGGGAATGTTGTTACAGCTATGATAAAGATGCGTTACTTAACTACCTTTGAGCATCTGGCTATTCCCATAGTACACTTTGTTTGGGAATATGATCTCTACAAACAGCTTCTTATTTCATGGCTGAAGAGCAGTAACTGAACATATTCAGACAAATTTACCATGAAAGTATTGTATTCCTTTTATCTTTGGACAGAGGAAATTCCTCAGGCAATGTTTCTTTTGATCAGTAAATACCAACCCAGCAGGCTTCTGCTGGTTTAAATCTCTAGGTATCTATCTTTTCTGTCTTGACCGTATGGCCTAAACCAGAAATGTATGAAATTCATTCTCCAAATGCCTTGACAATGCCAGCCAGGCATGATGACAGCAGAACTAATTATGGCAATGGTGCCACCCTAGACCTAGGGAAAAGCAGGAGACATGCTCATAGCATGCAGCATGTGGGACAGTACTAGGACTGTAGCAGGAATGCAGCTAACAAGGAAAAATTCTTATTGTCAGGGAGTACAACTTATTTTTATCAGTTCCCTGAAACTTGGTCTTCAGAGCAGCGGAACTTCTACCACTCAGCTAAGATTGATGCTGTCAGTAGCATAAATCACAGGCAAAAGTCTAAATAGCAATGTTTCACTTCTCTGGACGTGCCCGTAAAAAGAATTTGCGATTAATCATCTTGGTTGTTCAGGGAAATATGGATCCTTTTCTCCAAGCTCTGGTGATGACATCAGTCTATTTATGGCAAGCGTTGTGTTTTAGAGATGATTATTTAAATGTAACGACTCAACCTAGCTATACATGAATTTTGTTTCTCTAGTTTTACTCTTTCTTAAAGACAGGTGTTCATCTGGTGTGTTGCTCTACAGCTGGGTAGAGAAAAGTATTATGCTAACTTATCTGAGTAATTGATAAGCTGAAATAGACTGGTGGTTCTTCTTTCTGGCACCAAAGCATTGCCAATACTGCTTAAGCAATCTTGTTGAGTTTACCCCTCCCAAAGGCTTGAAAACCAAAACATCAATCCCTGGAATTCAAAATGCTTAACACCAGAAGGAAGGGGAGAAGAGAAAAATAAATACGTGCTATGCACTGTTTAATTATTTAGCCTATATAATAAGTTTTAGGGAGTATATGCTATTAGTTAAATATTTGACAAGCAATTTCTAGTATAGTGTGAAAATCGTAAATTTCTGAACATCTTTTTGGGGAGATAAGATAAATCAATGCTGGAGAACCTTCTAGATGCCATTTTCTAGCAGGGATGATAGAATCGGTGATATAGTTAACTCATAGAAGCTGCAGAGAGCTACTGGCTGAGCTGAGTGGAAATGTCTTGTCTTTTCTTGAAGCCAGTCATTAGCTGTTGATCTGCTTCTTTCAGAGCCATCAATCTGCATCTCATGAGTGTGTCCATAGCTAAAGCTGAAGGGAACTATCAAAAGCTTAGAGATAAAAAATTACAAGAATCAGCTGTACAGCATGTAAAAAAAATATTTACAGACAAAAATCTCAGTTCTGAACAGATGGTGTTAAGTCCTGTTATCTACACTCACACTGGTTGTCAAAAATGTATCAAAATCTGGTACCCAAAAAAACCAGAAAAGCAATGGGCACACTCTTACCCAGGCACTAGATGATGGCATGTATAGTAACTGTACTACAGCAAAAGCAGGTCACTAACTAGTAAAAAGATGCTAGTTCATTTCTGGGTGAGCTGTAGGACCACCTCAAACTTACCTCAACTCAGAACTATGATGTGTGAAATCCTTCTGTCACAGAGCTTGTAAAAATGTGCTTTGTTATACATGACAGAAAGGACATAGTGACTTTGGCTTGTGCACTCAGAATTAACAGGATAATCGGTTACTGGACAAAATGTAGCCCTTGACCATCCCCCAGTATCTTACTTTAGCTGGTTTTAAGAGATGACATACCATGATACTGTGGTAACTGCTTGTAATTTAGTACTCAGAGTCCTTGATATCCTTAGGTGAAAAAGGAGAGCAAGTGTGAATACAATAAAGAGCATTAAAATAATATTCAAACTGAATTTTGGCCAAATATTCAACTCTCCATTGTTATTTCTGTACCATATCAGACTGATAACTGTTTTAATCAATGGAACAGCATATTCAAGTTATTTCAGGACTCAAAATCCTGTCAAAGTTAGGAACTCTCGCTCAGATAAACAGAAACATCACAGTTCAGACACCTTTGCAGAACTGGAAGAAGTTGCTTCTTGTGGTGAAAGTCCTGTGTGCTATAAATACAAAAGCTGAAAAGCTGTGAATTTATACTGACTGTGAACAAAGACAGAGTGATAAAGAGCTTTATATTAATCTGGATTTCCCTTTCAAATTTTTAGAGCCAACATGGCCTATTTTCAAGGACCTTGGCAAGACCTACTTATCTGTGGCTGAGGTATCTCTGGCTGTAGACAAATATTCCTTGGCGCTTTCAATTGTGATTATATTTCCATTTCAAAACCCTGTAGATAGTACTTGCTCACTCTTTTTGCAATTCTGTCATGTACTTGACATAACCTGAAATGATGCTTAAACACTAGATATTATGCTTTCCTTTGTCCATATGAGAATGCCCTATATAAGCCTGTCTGCCTGTAAAAGACCATCCCCTACCTTAACTATCTGAATATATTGTCAACTCTAACAGCAGGAAAGTGAGGGTGAGATATCCTGTGTTCATGAGATGGCTCTTGAATATTGATGAAAATGTAGGTGGGAACTAAAGTTACACCAAGCCATTGTAGATGTAAGACAGACAGGATTTTTAATAGGAAGCTTAACTCATCCTTGGAAGGGTTATTTGAGATTTGTGAAGGATTCACTTGGTATTTAGTAACATCCAGCGGTTGGGAGTGCAAAGCTGAAGAAATGCACATTGGTTCACAGATTTCTGAAGGGGAGTTGCAGTTCAAAACTCAAATAGAAGGTGGCATTGACTGAGAGGGTGACTCCTTGTCAATGAAAACGTTATTCTATAGCAGATCTACAAACTTTGAATTTTGTGATACTGAATATTACTGTTCAAGGCTATTGATGAAGAGATCCAAGTAATAATTTAACTTTGGGAGTTTCCAATGGCGTTACAAAACTCAGTCCAGGGCTTAATCTGGGGCACAGACCAGGCTCAAAGCTGTTGAATTAGACCATCACTTATATACTGCTTAGAGTAAATGCGTTTGTATAGGTTCATGGTAGACAGACAGAATAAGACAGTGCACTCTGGTTTTTTGCCACACACATTTTTTTGGAAGCTAGTGTTGCCATGTCTGTTGATTAACCATGATCTGTTACAATAATAATTGGTTTAACAGTTTAATTATGCAAATGTAGTTTCTATAAGAATAATGAAAAAAATCACCCCTTAAATGCTGACCTGGAGGCTGAGAGGCAGAACTTTAAAGTAAACATCTAGAATTTTGTAAAGACATTTATGTTACTTTAATGAAAATATCTTTATTCCACATATATCCTTGTCAAGGGCAGAAAAAAGGTTTTTGCGTTTAAGAAATCTCAGTATAGATTTGAGACTTGAGGAGCCATCGCACCTTGAAATACAGAAAATTGGTTAATCTAACTGAAATGGAGGGGTAAGTGGCCATAGTTTTTAAATTTATTGGAGTACAGAGGAAGTTAAAAAGAGTTTTTAAAAGAGGTATTTCAGATAGTTAGGCTTTCTCATTGAATGTCCGTCTACAACCCTGATGAAGCAAAATGCAAGTTTCAGCTAATAAAATAAGAGGAGGTGACTACTGTGTCTTCATCTGCACCTTCTGTGCTAGCGTGCCAGGACTTGTCATTGCCCAGACTCTGATGAGCTGCAAGTGATTTTTGTTGTGAGCATGTTATGACACAAAAGGCTTGACTGTTATAGAATAAAAATTTCTTCTGGCATTGCCAAAGACAGGACACAGAAGGGACAGAATATATTAACTGGAGCGCAGGTGGGATGGGCTAAATGGGTATGGAGCTGTGCAGGGTGTCAGTGGCAGGAAGAACCCACTGTGACTATAGCTTTAGTTTAAGGCTAACCCCACATATTGAGCTGTCAAATCTGAGAGAAAAGACACATAGGAACTCATTTTTCTATTTGATGGGCCATGGTGGGATAGAGAAATGAAAATGAAGGTAATGCAGAAGGTAATTACTTTGAAGGTAACTCAGTAAAGATTGTAAGGTTCCTAGTAGCCTTTAGGAAAGAGGTGGGGGTACAGTGACACAGGCTACCATTTGTGTTAGTTATAGCGTCTCCATTTGGATAATTCTACTTTTTTCTCTGACATGCTTATTCCTCTGTTACTTTATCATACTAACTCCCTTTGTGGCTGGTGACTGTAAGCCAAACAGAATCAAAATAATAAAGTAACTAGTATAGTAACAGAAAATGAACAAGAACAACTAGCTTTTGAGAAGTCAAGAAAAGGGGATAAATTTATGTTAAATTTGAGAAACTGATGCTTTTTACTGGCATGTAATGGAAAATCGGTATAACTTCAATAAGTAATTTCAAATAAATATTTTGATTGTATGCTCAGTTAAGTCCTTATCTGTTTGAGGGTTTCTTGTAAGCCATTAGAAATCATTAAGCCTTGCAGTGGTTGATAAATTCTTAGCCATAAAATGATTTTGACCATTTCTAATATATTCAAACTCTGGAATGCTACAGAAAATACTATTTGAAGTTCTGAAGCTTAAAAATGAAATGTTGAAATGTTGAAAATTGAGCCTGATCTTTTTTAGAAAAAGCAGTAATAAATGACACATCTTATTTGGCAAAAATTAGATAAAATAACTGTATCTCCTTTCCTGACTTACACAAACAGCTTTCCTTTTAAACTGGAAAAATACTCTTATAAGTGATCAGTCATATTCACAATCTGCACAGACTTTTCCCCATTTGTTAATGAAACAGAATGAATGGAATCATTGACAGAATATTGACTTGAAGAGATGCTCCTGAGATAATCTATATATCAGAAGAAAAGATTTACAGTTTGCTCTATTTAGATAAACTAATCATGGGAAAGATAACTGGGGATTTCTGGTGAAAGGGAAGATCCAGATGTCACTGTGGGCCCATTTTTTGGACACTTATTAGTTTTTTTACAGCTAATCTTTGGAAATTTTCCTCGAAGTATCCACTCTGAAGTGAAAAAATAAGTAACTTTCTTGGCCACTTTCATTAAGATGATCTCTTCACCATTGCCTTAATCTATACAAAGAAAATATTGCTTGACAGTGTTTGCACTACTGCCACTGGCACTGAAGATGATTTCCCCTAATTCAGGCCAGATTCTTTTCTAACATGGATGTGGTGGTGAGAAAAAAAAATATCTTTCATTTATATAAGTGAATTAGTGTATTATTGAAGTCTGTTATTTTGCATCTTTTCTGTATTTTTGTGCTTGCTCTGAGGAGCTTAAATAACAGCTGCTGTAAACTGTGTTTATGACTTGGAAAGTATAATACAGTAATATAGGGTATGTTTTCAATAGATCAGCTCAGCTGCTTGCAGTTCAAGGCTGGGAAATTAGAAGTGGTAATTTGCTTTTCTGCATTTATTCTGTTTTTTGTCAGTAAAAGTTTAATCTGAAGGACTGAACAAATTGCAACCATCCTGTCAGATAATTTTCCAAAATACGTGCCATGCCGGTATCCAGCTTCCCTCAGCCCCTTGTCGGTTCAGTGACAACTTTAGGCTTGAGCTATTTCAGTAAATGCCCTATTTAAATGACTGTACAGCTGAGAGTGGGAAAAGAAGGTGCAAACTGCCAGTGTTAACCCTAAGTGGGTTCATTTGAATATTGTTTTCTGAAGTTTATCAGGTCTCACAGTTTACCTTGTATTCCAGGAGGTTTTTTTAATATCTGCAAGACTTTCTGATTGCTTCTCACCAATTTAAAAAAAAACAAAAAGACAGCTGCCAGGATATAACTAAGCTTTGTCAAGGGAATTAAGCACTTTGAATTTGAAACCTGGATAAAGAGAGACTGAGCTGATAGGAGAAAGCAGACAAGACGTTTACTCCATTGTGGACAACAAAGTGCTCAATCAGATGTATTAATTAAAACTTGTACAGTGCCACCAATCCTAAGCAGAAACTTTGTTCTTGCTTTTCTCTCAGAGAGGGGAACACACACTATGTGTGTGTTGTGCCCATTCCCTAGCTGGCAAATATACTGCCTGGGTATTCAATGCTGCTTTTTTTTTTCTGCTTTACCCCTGCTCTTGGAAGGAATATTAGGGATTTAAACAGGATTCCTCTCAGTCTTACTGTCAGCTGGAAGAAAGCTTTATGGGGAATTGTTTGGTACTGCTAGCACTCTTTAGCTTAGCTTTACCATTTTCACAGCAGAGGCTGAAGATATTCAGGCACTCACTCTTTTATACTTGCCTAGGTATAATGCTACCCTTGATTAAAAGGTTCCAAATTCACTGACGTATTCACTTTATTATGAAAACTAGTAGCTCAGCTCTCAATAGGCAACTGAATAGTATTTACAAAACACTGGAACCCAAAGTAGTAAAAGCCTTTTTGCATTTAAAATAATAATTCTTATGGCTACTACAACATTAAAGGAAGTTACTTTTTCATCTTAGAGGCACTGGACCCAGCATTTTTTTGAATTTTTTTTTTTGTAAGGTATTTCAAGATTCAAGCAGGCAAGATCATTGGTATCAGGATCTGACTTACTACCCTTCTATGCCATATACTAGAGACTACCAAAGTCTGTAATAGTTTTCCATACAGTTCTGCATCTATCAGATATAAATCAGTACAGTTATGCAATTACTATTTCTTTGCACAGCATCATACTTGCAGGTAGTCATAGCTAACACATTTGGAGCTTTGCTTTTTATGTTGTTTTTGTTTGTTTGTTTGGTTGGTTGGTTGGTTGGTTTTTTAAGTGAAACAATGGGGACTCACAGTGCTGTCGTATGTGTTTACTTAGACCTACCTAGACTGCCTATATTCTGTCACTCTGAAGAAAATATATTATTGGCAGCCCTAAACCCTTTTCTCCCTGCACAGTTACTGAAAGGAGTTTGAATATCACCTTGCTCTGTAAGAACAGGAACAGATTAAAAATGGAGTAGAAAAGAAAGGTTTGTGATGGGAAGCACTGCTCACTGTTAATGATTTTTTTTTTTAATAGGCTGCATTTAAAGGAAGACATGAAAAGCTGTGGTAAGTAATTTTTAAGATCTTAGTTATTAGTATTACAGATAGCTCCCCTAGATGTAGTGAAATTCAAATCAAAGCTCAGTTACTTTGAAGACTGCAGTAATTGTAGAGCACCACTCAAGGAAACCTACAAAAGCACTTGCTCTTCAGTTACTCTTCTTTGTAGCTTTTGAGCTCTGATTCAGTTACAGCTGGTCTGTGGTGGGGAAAAAACAAAGTCAGCTCATTTTTTAGTTATGCAAAGACTTATTCAAAGCTGGCAAACTTCTAGATGAAAATGGACTTAGGAGAAGTGGGAAGATGTTACATCTTCTCTAATGTGTGCAACAGCAGTGCAGGCTTCCCTTTGCTGCTGCAAAAAGAGCTTTATCTTTAATGATGATGTCTGCAACCCACAAGTCCCAGTCTTCCATGCTGGAAGGGGCTATGTAGATGCTACTCAAGAGCATTTCATAGTCTGGCCAGTTTAAGTTGCTTTAGACATGGACCATGAGTAGAGTGTGAAGATGACAGTGACATTTTCCTTTTACACCCAGGGTGCCTGCATGATGAGCAAACCTATCTAGCTGGAAAACAACCAAAGGGGAAGAGTGGCTCATTTTCAAGATTGCTGTGGACCACGGGGAAAGAGCAAGTTGTCACAGTCCCAGTGAAACAAAGTATATCCCAAAGTGTGAGTCTCAGTCTGTTGCCCAAGGCAGCAAAAGTTTTGTTGCTAAGTCCTCCCTCTCATATCTCTGGTCAACTTTGAAAAAGCAGGATATCCAGTTACTTTAAGATCATTGACTCTCAGTTGTGGCTGGGAAAGTATTAATGGCCCTTTGGCCCAGGACTGGTCAAGCACAGTGAGACTGAGGTGGCTTTTGTGCATGCAAGTTACACTCAGGCAGGAAAATGTAGGCATTTCACAACAGTGCAATTGTTAAAATAGATGAATTTCCATTCTTATGAGATAGTAACAAAAACAAAGACACTAGGGCAGAAACGGAAATTATCTTGCTTTGGATTCCTATGGCTTTTCATTTTCTCGGGAAAAAAAGAACTTTGGAGGGAAGAAGGAAAACAAACTTAAGTTGCTGATGACTTTTCAAAACTGTAGTAAAGTATGGTAAGCTGTTCTTCAACAATTCTGTAAGCAGCAAGTAATTTCCACGTGTAATATCTATACTTACTGAGTTTAAGATATGCACTGATCTCAGTTTTTATGTTGCAAAATGCTTTCACCGCTACCTTGCAGACACTTCAATTGAAACTAATATGTACAATCACTTAAAGGCAGCGCAGTTAGGGGGGCTGTCCTGAACAACAGCATCTGTGGCCTATTTATAGCTAGTAAAATCTATTTATTCAACATATACTTGCTTCCACCTCACTAAGATGTTAAATTTGAAACTTCTTAAGCCTTTAACCCTCTTTTGGAAAATTTTAGCCTGATGAGCATCAACTGCAAACACTCTGTCAACTATGCAATCACTATGACTATAACAAACAGTGAAATGAAAAGGTAACTGAATGTTTCCTGACTTAACGTCTTCTAAAAGACCAGAGTCAGAAATTTCTGTAGCAGATAAGCATTTAATGACTGATAGTGAGATACTAAGGGAATTTTGCTAAAGTATTGACAGGCAAGTACAGCTAAAAGGGATTAAGTTCATTGGTGTTGGACTTCACTAATGGGGTGCTGTTCATACGTTTGATTGATCTACTGTACTTAAAAAGGTACATACAGCCTCCTTAATTTGCAAGTAATAAATTGTGCTTCCACTCCTGCCCTTGTCCAAGCAAAACATACTGCAAATTTGTCAATATTACACCTCTCTGTACATTTTAATTGATATAGATGTCATGAATTTCTCTACGCCTCAGGGCTATTCAACTTTGTGATATGATGAGCAGGTTATACTATTATATTTAGAGAAAGTTCATCACAGATAGTGACAGACATTTTGACCGTGCTGTCTCGCATACAGACATGTGGAAATACCAACATAATTGTGTTTGGTAACTGGCTTTAAAAAATGATTAAAAAGATGACTTATTCCTATGTACTTATTTCTAGTGCAGTAGAAGGAGAATGCTGAGCCCATTTATGTCAGTTTATTAATCTACTGCAGATTAACACATATCAAACAATATGCATGTGAAAATTAATAGGGATAAGACAAGTTACTAATAAAATGAACAATTTGTGGTTTTAGAGAAATTTTAGACTGTAGAATTTTAAACTTTGTTTGAGCCATTTGTCTTTCCATGACATGTTCAAACTACAATGAAGAAATGACTCATGTTATAGTTCAACTTCAATGAAATCTGTTACCTGTTTTGTTTTCAAAGATTCCTGCTTAAAGGCATTTAGTATTTTAATTTGGTAGGATATTAAGGATTTGATGGTTCTTGGATAATTTGCCCTGCTTGACAACATGATTGAGAAGTGAATATCTAGGTAAATTTATATTCTCAAAGAACATTCAGGGAGAAAAACAGTAATATTATTGGAAAGAAAGAATTAAAAATCAGTTATAGCTTCAACAATAATTTTCAAACTAATCCATATGAAATTCTGTTTCATTATTTGCACATAAAGACCTAGGTAGATTCCACCTGCCTAACAAAATTTATCCTTTGAACTGAGATAGTTTCTTNAGTCTGGCCAGTTTAAGTTGCTTTAGACATGGACCATGAGTAGAGTGTGAAGATGACAGTGACATTTTCCTTTTACACCCAGGGTGCCTGCATGATGAGCAAACCTATCTAGCTGGAAAACAACCAAAGGGGAAGAGTGGCTCATTTTCAAGATTGCTGTGGACCACGGGGAAAGAGCAAGTTGTCACAGTCCCAGTGAAACAAAGTATATCCCAAAGTGTGAGTCTCAGCCTGTTGCCCAAGGCAGCAAAAGTTTTGTTGCTAAGTCCTCCCTCTCATATCTCTGGTCAACTTTGAAAAAGCAGGATATCCAGTTACTTTAAGATCATTGACTCTCAGTTGTGGCTGGGAAAGTATTAATCGCCCTTTGGCCCAGGACTGGTCAAGCACAGTGAGACTGAGGTGGCTTTTGTGCATGCAAGTTACACTCAGGCAGGAAAATGTAGGCATTTCACAACAGTGCAATTGTTAAAATAGATGAATTTCCATTCTTATGAGGTATAGTAACAAAAACAAACAAAGACACTAGGGCAGAAAGGGAAATTATCTTGCTTTGGATTCCTATGGCTTTTCATTTTCTCGGGAAAAAAAGAACTTTGGAGGGAAGAAGGAAAACAAACTTAAGTTGCTGATGACTTTTCAAAACTGTAGTAAAGTATGGTAAGCTGTTCTTCAACAATTCTGTAAGCAGCAAGTAATTTCCACGTGTAATATCTATACTTACTGAGTTTAAGATATGCACTGATCTCAGTTTTTATGTTGCAAAATGCTTTCACCGCTACCTTGCAGACACTTCAATTGAAACTAATACGTACAATCACTTAAAGGCAGCGCAGTTAAGGGGGCTGTCCTGAACAACAGCATCTGTGGCCTATTTATAGCTAGTAAAATCTATTTATTCAACATATACTTGCTTCCACCTCACTAAGATGTTAAATTTGAAACTTCTTAAGCCTTTAACCCTCTTTTGGAAAATTTTAGCCTGATGAGCATCAACTGCAAACACTCTGTCAACTATGCAATCACTATGACTATAACAAACAGTGAAATGAAAAGGTAACTGAATGTTTCCTGACTTAACGTCTTCTAAAAGACCAGAGTCAGAAATTTCTGTAGCAGATAAGCATTTAATGACTGATAGTGAGATACTAAGGGAATTTTGCTAAAGTATTGACAGGCAAGTACAGCTAAAAGGGATTAAGTTCATTGGTGTTGGACTTCACTAATGGGGTGCTGTTCATACGTTTGATTGATCTACTGTACTTAAAAAGGTACATACAGCCTCCTTAATTTGCAAGTAATAAATTGTGCTTCCACTCCTGCCCTTGTCCAAGCAAAACATACTGCAAATTTGTCAATATTACACCTCTCTGTACATTTTAATTGATATAGATGTCATGAATTTCTCTACGCCTCAGGGCTATTCAACTTTGTGATATGATGAGCAGGTTATACTATTATATTTAGAGAAAGTTCATCACAGATAGTGACAGACATTTTGACCGTGCTGTCTCGCATACAGACATGTGGAAATACCAACATAATTGTGTTTGGTAACTGGCTTTAAAAAATGATTAAGAAGATGACTTATTCCTATGTACTTACTTCTAGTGCAATAGAAGGAGAATGCTGAGCCCATTTATGTCAGTTTATTAATCTACTGCAGATTAACACATATCAAACAATATGCATGTGAAAATTAATAGGGATAAGACAAGTTACTAATAAAATGAACAATTTGTGGTTTTAGAGAAATTTTAGACTGTAGAATTTTAAACTTTGTTTGAGCCATTTGTCTTTCCATGACATGTTCAAACTACAATGAAGAAATGACTCATGTTATAGTTCAACTTCAATGAAATCTGTTACCTGTTTTGTTTTCAAAGATTCCTGCTTAAAGGCATTTAGTATTTTAATTTGGTAGGATATTAAGGATTTGATGGTTCTTGGATAATTTGCCCTGCTTGACAACATGATTGAGAAGCGAATTGAATGTCTAGGTAAATTTATATTCTCAAAGAACATTTGGGGAGAAAAACAGTAATATTATTGGAAAGAAAGAATTAAAAATCAGTTATAACTTCAACAATAATTTTCAAACTAATCCATATGAAATTCTGTTTCATTATTTGCACATAAAGACCTAGGTAGATTCCACCTGCCTAACAAAATTTGTCCTTTGAACTGAGATAGTTTCTTACCTTGTTTGGATTAGGGAGATTCTGAAAGTTATTAATTAAAAAGGCAGCACACTACAGGTACTAGCTACCAAAGGAAGCTACCAAGGAATGGGTCAAACTTCCTTGCTCTTTAAAAATCTTCTTACAGCGCTACTTACAGCTCCTATCATGCACAGATAGTTGTGCAAACTGTCCTACTCTTAGCATCTGATAGCTCATATCACAGTAAGTAGACTAACAGCTTAGAAAACATTCATAACTTGTGACCTGAAAGCTTTCAAAAATCCTGCATAAAATTCACTCTATATTTTGTCATCCTACCTCCACAGCCGTGGAGAGCTACATACATTTTAAAGAGACAGATGGAATGGGAGAGGGACGAGTGCGGGACCAAGCAAAAAGCGGTCCACAGATGAGGTGTGAAAGGCATTTACTTTCAGTTGCAACTGTGGGGTGGGGTTCTGCCAGATTGTGTACTTAATGAAATAGAAAGCAGTTAAATTGCAGCACAGCACCAATCTGCTGTGCAGTGCAGTTGCTGGTACAAAATCAATGCATGGGCTTTTGTTGGTATTGATGCATTTTGTATGCATGAAGCCATCAGTGTCTACTCATGTAGCATTCTGATAAAGCTCTAGGTAAACACTTAATTATCATCTGCAAGACTCTGAATAAAATGAAATGTCACTAAAGACCATAGGTGCAAGGCTAGCCTATATAAAATGGGAGAGGATCCTTAAAGCCTTGTTTATTAGTGATACTTTTGGAGTTTAGGGATGGTTCTGGAGAAGATAACCAATGTCTCTCATTTTGTAGGGATTTTGGTGACAAGAACTGAAGTTCAAAGAACAGGAGAAGCATGCCAACTTTGGGGGCTGTTGTGCCTTATCCTGTCTGGGGTAACCACATATGCCATAGACTCACAGACTGCAGAGCAATCCAACCCTACTCTGCCCCCTTCATGCTTCCAACATGTAGAATTAGGGTGTTGAGCAGAAGCCCAACTTGACCTTTCTACTCCCCTTCGCTGGCTGTGGGATCTCATTTCTCCTCTGGCAGATGGCATGGACCAACTCTGGCAGAGAAAAGCACCAGAGAACAAGATGGTGCATCCCATCTCTATGCCTGGAAAGACACCTCTGTGGTTTGAGACAAACATGGGCACCTTAACAAGGAAGATCCTAGAGGCTGCTAGATGCTCTTACATACCTGGAGAAGTGCCAGCTACAACCAAATGGCTTGTCTTTACCCACATAAGGGACAATTTAAAAATAATGGCCCTATCTCTAAACAGTGTTTATTTCATTAAAAAAAGAGTTTATGTATGAAAATGAATTTGGGGTATTAAAATATCTTGTCTTTNAAGCTGGAACCATAGAAGGAGAAAGGATTTAGCTTTTGGTCCTTATACAATATTACAATAGGTGATGTGCTCACATGTGGGATGTTTGAAATGCAGAAACTTCCTCTTTCTTTAGAGACCAATGCTTTCCTAATTCTTTTAATGTTGCTTCACCTGTAAACACTTTAGTAATAATTGTGTTATGTCCTTGAATGCACTAATAGGTCTTAGTTGCCCTGATTAACCTCACCTGGGACACCACCCCCATTCTGCCCAGGAACCCTCTTTGAGTTCTGGCCCAGGCAGCAGTTTGTTTTTTTAAGCTGTGACTGTGTTCAGCTGTGGTCCTAAGTAGTTATTTCTTTTTTTGTGGATTTGTTTTAGATCTGATTACTTGTATCTGCCTGTAATTGGGTTGCTGATGGAGTCTACTCCTATCTATCTTGTTCTGCTGGCCCAGCTTAGACTTACTGGGATAATGCCATGTTGATCATGGTACTGTTTGTTCTGGAGTCATCTGTGTCTTCTAGTTCTCCTGTGCTTGTGGATTGCCATGTTCTTGTACCTCTGTGACAATGTCAGCAAATACCCAAAAGGTAAGCTTATATGCATTCTTTCTGAGTATGATTTGTATGTTTGTTTGGTTTTTTAAATGCACATTTAAACTATGCAGTCTACGTTCCTGCTTAACCTAAAATAATTTCAAGTGACTTTAAGGTTTCAGTCACAAGAAATGTGGTTTATATAGGAGTGCTACAGTCTCCTGTGTGTAAGCAGCTGCTCTGGTCCCTCAGAGTTTTGAGGCTAAGGGCTTTAAGCATATGTTTCTAATAATACCAGCAGGAGAAGGAACTCAAAGCAAACATAAGGTCAGGGCTGAAGATCAATGAAGAATGACTAGAGAGGAGGGGTAGGCAGTTCTTTGACTTGGCTGGCTATATGCAAGTAGAAGCTGCTCCTTACTTGCAGAGGGAGATGCCTCTCCTACTGTTTGCATGTGACTCTGCAGCTGCTTAATTCATCTGGTGGAGTGCATGGTGGCATTTTCTGTTGCACACTAGCAAGCTTTTAGATGTCTGATACCTTGTGGGTAAGAATGTGTCACGTTAGAACATAATGTCTTTTGAAATAAAGTGGGTCATTGACTATTTAGTCTCCCTGAACTGCAGGCTTGCCTTGCAGCCAAGGGTAGACTCCTCAGGTGGTTGTCTGCTCTTGGTGTATTCTTTTTGTGCTTGTTGGCTGTGATGGAAAGGACTGTCTAGAATATAAATGCAAGGCAGGTATGGAAATGTGTTTATCTTCAACTTGGTCTCACCACGGTAGAAACCCTGTCATAATGAATTTGAATGCAGTGCTCGTTCTCGCATATGGAAAGTGTTACTTTCCAAAAGGCCTTTCCTTGGAAGGAGACCTGCAGGAATAATCTGCTGTTGGAAAAAAATACAATGAAATCCTGTCCTTTTTGTGGACTTTAAAGCATTTCTTTCATCCTGTTCCTTGTTGCCTGATCCATGTTATTAGATAATGGCAGGTACCCGTGGTGGGGTTTTCACTGACAATTGGTTGTCTTTTCATTGGACAGTTCCCAGATTCCCCAGAAAAAGAGAAAGTGGAACATGTAGTCAGTTACCAATTTCAGTACATACTGAACTTCAGTATGTAGTACACGTCACTTGGGAATGCAAACCGAGAAAAAAGAGGGGAGTAGGCTTGTTACCTGTTATCAGTAATGTGTGTGTGCTGTGGCTCGTTATTGTACAGCTGTGTTTTACGTTCCTTTTTTGGTGCTTCTTTGACTTTGGTAAGAATATCAAATGTGGAATATAGCCAAGGAAGGCTGCACAATTTCCATAATGCCTTGACGCTGTCAAAAATCTCATCAGTAACCCAAAAGAGACAGTATTTAGCCCGTGTAATAAGTTTCAAGT
This sequence comes from Piaya cayana, assembly GCA_013389865.1. NCBI lineage: Eukaryota > Metazoa > Chordata > Aves > Cuculiformes > Coccyzidae > Piaya > Piaya cayana. The sequence continues at coordinate 248,424 of WAAB01020143.1, forward strand.
ATGTATAAGACTTCTATATCCTAAAAGGAAAATGTTTTAGACATTTTGGATACTTGTTTCACAATCTTCTTGCAAAATTTTACTTTTTTGAGGTTTTTAAGAAGTAATGCAGGATAGCTTGGTTTTTAAGGTGTAGATTCTGGAACATCTGGCTGAGGAGACAGAATGCCCTCAGCAAAGGGTTTTGGCATCTTCACAGGAGCACACAGTAGAGGAATGAGCACTTGTGTCCTAGTTGTTCATTGTTTTATTGTCCTTCAAAGTTCTGGTTTTTTGAGATAATTTCTTGAAGGAGTTTGTTCTTTTGTTTCCCTACTAGAAACCTTATGCAGTCCTTTGTTATAAATCCTGAGAGCCCATCTTTTGTTTTCTTTTATTTTTTCTTAAACACTATTGTGAAGCTGAGTTGTAAGTATATGAACAGGAGGCTTGGGAGGACAATATATTTGAACATGTGAAGCCTCAAGCATGAAGTCAGTTTTACAGAGTTTTTCAGGTATGTGATTTTTCATAAGACCCCAACAGAATTTTGGTTGCTTTGAGATCTGCAAGGAGCTTTTGTGAGCATACAGCTTCTTCAGGCTGAATATACTGCTTAATCATGTGTTGCCTAACAGCACGGATCTGTAGATTTGAACTGAGCTTTCTCTTATTTGTGTTATGAATTAAAAAATGCTAGGTCGTCACCATAATAGGCCATCTAGAGCAAGTGCAGAAGGCCTCTTGCCACATAGGATGGCTCATCAACACTCTACGGCATGAAATCAATCCATAATCTTAATTATTATAGATGTAGAGGGCTTAAATGAAATGCAAAATGAAGAACAGGTAGTGAAGGTCAGAACCCATAAGATTAAAAGTCCTCTCCCCATTTTTTTTTTACATCTCAAATTGTTATTTGCCTTTGGAGTTGCATAAGTCTTCTATAATTATTGTGTTAAACAGGCGTGTATCTTGAGAGGAAAGTTTAAGGCATGTGCACAGAAAGCCTACATGTTTATTTGTATCTCTGACTTAGAAACATTCCACCTTTTTAAAAGCTTGTCAAATCTTCAAACACACCATAAATTGACTTTTAAAGCAAGCTCAGGTATTTCTGTGTAATAGGAAGAAATGCAAGGAGGATATTTTAGGTAAATGAAAAGTACACTTGCAATTTTGTATTTAAATTGAATAAGGTAAATTATATAGAGTAGCTACACATGATTTTCATTAATTAATATGAATGTCCCACATAAAGGACTAAAAAGTATATTAATTAATCTACAGATTGCATAAGCTTTAAGTACACATGGAGTTGTGTGGGGCTGCTGAAAATTCTGTTCTACCTTGAATATTGTATGCATGCAGAAGACTTAAGTAGCTGCTTTGAATCTGCATAGAAGTATATGCTGTTTAAGAAATATCAGTTGAAGGTGACTCTATGAAAAATTAACTTTGTTAGCTTGTATGCACTCTGAATGTTGTGATTAATCTTAGGGGGTTTTAGTAATATTGTACTTTAAAAAAATGTAACTTGTCTGATAGCATAATACTAGATTTCCCTGGAAGAAAATGTTTTCTTTGCTGGTAAAAAGACACTGAGTATTGATTTTAGGTAGCATCTTGATACATTAATCTTTGTTTCTTATACTGCAACAAAATTTAGTAGATCAAATTGTGATCTTACTGACCTGTGCCCTTCCCTTTGCTGGCCCTAATTTAGAACAGTCATGACTCTTGGATTATAATTTTAATCTTAAATATGAGATAGTTACAAGGTAATATCCAATTATTCCACTTTTTTCAGTTTTGTCTATAATAATTGCTTAAATCTGATTATGTTCCAAGCCTTAGATCTTGATAGTACCTTCTGATGTCTCAACATGTATAAATTGCCAAATCAAATGAAGAAATTAACATCCAAGATTTGTACACGGATTGTGAAATTGTATGTATCTACCTCACGTAGATGAAAGTAAGTATGTCCTGGGGGAATACTTTATTAGAGTTCTCTGTTTCTGAAGTGTTGTAAGTCAAAACCACTCCCTTACTACGGTAAGATGTATTTATTACCCAATAGCTTTTCTCAGAAGCACAATACATGGTAGCTTCAGATATATTTAGAGCCATACATGTCTACCTAGGCTGTGGAATAGTGAGTAGGTAATGCCATTTTAATTCAGCCTATTCTACAATTGTTTGTATCAGTCAATAAATCATTCAAAACAAGTTTGTCTCTTTCTGAAATCTTTTCTTTGTTCTTTCCCCCATGGGTCTTTGTGCACTACTTATCTTCCTGTCTACAATAATACTTCTAAAACTTCTGTAAAACTAGTATTATTAAGTATTTTAACTTTAAAGATCTAAGGTTCTATGTAAGGAGCGAGAGTGAAGAAATAAGTCATTAATGTGCTACAGGCTGTGCAGTTGTTAATAATTGCAGGTTTTTAAAAGTACCTGCAAAATTATATGCCTGAGAATTTCTTAAATGCTTTTTATAAATATTAGCAAATCACCATATTTTCTAAATCTTAATTTGCTCAATCATACCAAGGTAACAGGTATAATGATAGTCTTTGAAAATGCATGTTAATTGAAAAATAAGGATACAGTTTAATTTTTTTCCTACTATATAGTGCTGACCTGTGAGACATACAATAGGGTATGATGGATAAGGAACAGAGTAGTATAAAAGTCCTTTTGAAAATGAAGAGGTGTCTATCTTGGCCCCAAGGGAATCCGTTTATCTACACTAATTTGTTTCTTAGGCCTTCAATTTTGATCTTAGGTCTTGTAGCCTCTATGTTGGTTTCAAAACTAGTTACCTCTAAAAGTGTCCTGTTTATTACTAATGTGTCAAGGGATATGATGAGGATAATTATGCGGCAAAAATGTAAATTTTTAGGGTTGAGTCAGACATGAGGGTTGCTCTAGGAACATTAGCCCCTTTTTTTTCCCCACTTGGCACTGACACTCGGCATGGCGTATGAGGTTGTCAACACATTTGGTTTAGTGGATTTAGTGGTCTGTTTTCCCACCTGCTACTGAGGGCTAAAGCAGCTTGGGTTCTCTGTGATGCTGTCCCAGAGAATCACTTATTTATTAGCAGTGCATGACACACAATAGTGGTTTATTTTGTCAAGAACATTCTCAAAACTAAATAGTGATATGGTTTTTGGAGGTGCTGTCAGAGCTTCCAGATGAACTTTTTATTTGTGTCGAGGTCCTGAGAGGCTGACAGATTCACCAGACTTAGTGAAAGAAGATGCCCAAAGAAGACTGAATTCTACATGTTCACTGCACAGTTAGAGGAGCTGGGCAGGAAGTCTGAGCAAAGCAGACCCTTCCTGATGCATATTTTTTTCATTTGACTTGAGTGGCATTGATAATCTCTCAGTTTTTGAGACTGCTTCATCTTGTCCAGTTAACATGTGAAACAGAACTAATGTTAGTTCTTATTGTCACAGAAAAAAAAAAGTCTGTTTCTTGTGCTTTCAATGTTTGAAAACATTCTACTCTTCCTCTGACATCTTAATTCAAAACTGCAGCAATATCTTAACTTTAGTAAATAAAAATTGACATAATGACACCAACATATTGCATAGGCAGTTTACCTAGTAAGTAGCCATTAGCACAGATTTATATGGTGGTGAGCCTTTCAGTATGTCTGCTTCCTACAAGAGTCTATCTTATACAGAGTTCAAATGGTCTCAAATTAGCTGAGTAGTACGAGATATAGCAACTTTAATTTTGATGGCAAACACTTTGGTGACAATATTGGATTCTTTTGTTCAGCAGCTTCCTTTTCTGCATGTTATATATTTAACTAGAAGTGCAGGTTTTCCTGTCATTGTCATCTATGGTTTTAATGTCTTTTTTCATCTATTACATTATCTACACCATAAGCACATACTTGAAGTGTAAAATATATTACCATCATGCAAACTTGCACACACTGCGAAGGGTACTTGGACACTTCCCAGTTTGCATGTTCACACCACGCAGTACTCTGTTAAAAAGGACAGACTACATGTGACGTGGGTAGAATGAATTTTGTCTTTCAGACTAGAGGCACTTAAATTGTTAATATGTGGTCTTGCTGTTCCAGGTATGCTTTCAAGCCCTCTGTCCTTTCAAGTGAGCTTCTAAAGTTATTAGCTTTTGGTATTTGTCCTGCACAGCATTGATTAAACCTGTGTTAGATTCTAGAAATAAAGCTGGAAAGCAGTGTAACCACTGTGTCAGATACATGTGGTGATGCTGGTGGGCAGGTTGGTATGAACACTGTAGTGTTTCCAGAAAGACTTTCAGAAGGCTGGGGTGAGTCATTGAAGAGCAGTGTGGGGAAGCAGATTGAATACCTCCATGACAGCCAGGTAAATTGCACAGCCTTCTAAAATCCCATCCTTGTCAAAATGCTTGAACTGAACTGTCTGCTGTCTCGCAGAATTATTTTAATAAGCAGAAAGTTATTCTGATTGAAAGACTGTATCAGGCCCCCTATCAAGAGCTAAGACTGTGGTCGCTGTATCCTCAGATGTTTTATGGGAATACAAAATCTTATGAATTCAGTAAATGTTTTGTAAATAGATTTGGTCTAATAGCTTTTGACATTTCTTATGTGAGAAAGGAAACAATTAAAATAATTGTACACTTGTTCATTTGATTTTTGTCAAGATGTTGATAATAGGATTAGCGTTCGCTGCTGCTGGGTTTTAGTGAATTGGCATAATTTTCTTCAGTTCAGCATAGCCTGTTGCTTACCCTCCTAGCAGCTGATTAGAGCAGTAAATGCATCCTGTTTCCAGTGTTTGGGAAGAAACTTGAACATCTGTCATGAGTAGGCCATTGTATGACAATTATAGATTTCTCATAGTAATGCTGACATACAGGCTTATACTGCACCTTGTGCTAATTGCATCACTATTTGATGAGAATGAGTCTTTTGCATATTTTCTGAGTTCTTGAAATAAAATTCACTTATTTGGATATAATTTCTTAGGGACAGGAGAACCCGGAGCAGTTGAATGTCTGATATTAGCAACTGAAGAGTAAGAGACTGAAATGTAATATGAAGATATGAAATCAGTGTCTTATATAACTTAATACGTAAGCAGTTTTTATTCCAGAAAAGTAGGAGGCTGTAGATAAACAAAACTTACTAAAAGTGTTCTAGATGGAAAGATCAAGAGAACTACAAAACTGAGACTGATCTGCCATGTGAGACTTAGTAGTAGAAACTGAAGAATAGAATGGTTAGATATGAGCACGTAAAACAAAGTTTTGTAAAGGAAGTTGATCCAGGGAAGGTTTCTGGCCATTTTATGAGGGAACTCACAGCACTGGTTTTCTTACCATGGTAGATCAAATGTGATTGTAGGCTTCAATATGAGCCAAGTGGCATGTTAAGGAGAATTAAAAGGCAATGGGCCAAAGGAAGCAACAAGAATTAAATATAAATTACTTGATGCCTTCTTGTTTTGGAAAGTCTTGGATGTGTTTGTGGATTCCCTAAAAATCTAGATGAAGTGTCAATAAGAAAACAAATGGAATATTAGAATCAAAAGGGAAGGCATAAAGATAGCTTTTACTTAGTTTTTTGTGCTTCTTATTCCATACTCTGGTCTTGAATAGTGTGTAGATTTGGGCACCAATTGGATCCATCTTTTCAAGTAAGAGAAGACCTTAAAAAGGTGCAGAAAAGGGCAATTGTTATCATAGAATCAAGTGAAATTCAAACATAAAAATTTATTTAGAAATGCATTGAACACCTTTGCGGAGTTTAGGTGTATAGATGTTGCTGTTTTGTACATATCTTTACTCAGGCTACTACTAGTTAACTATTTGCTTGGAAGGGAAGGTTGGCATCAATCTGTGTATATACACTCTGTGTACACATGGTCTACTGATATTTGTTTTATAATTTGTTGATGGTTGCTGTTGGAGAGAAGCACAATTTGTCTCAATACAAGAGTTACTATGGCCTCACAGTGAACATGTGAGCTGTAAATCATTTACTTGATTTAGTTGACTAAACAGTGCTTGAAATTTCATAAAAGATATTTTTATTCTTTGTGCCAGCTGTCTGATAGCAATGTGGAAACTCTTCAGATACTAAGTTCTTGTTAATCTGAGCTTGACTAATGAGTAGAAAGCAGAGCAGTGTTCAGATTGCTCTAATTTGAATGAGTCATTGTAGCATATTCATTTGGTGTAGCCTATGCACAACAGTCCTGCACTGGAAATGCAGGCACTGCTGTCAAACTTGCTTTGCTTTTCAATACTTTTTCTTTCAGACAATACCGAATCTTTCTTAATCTGACAGTTAAATTACTGCTTTTTCTTCCCCCATGTCTTCATGGCATTAAAATATGTACTTAATTAGGTCTATTATAGATTGTGGAAAACTAAATTATATCAGGATCTCTGATATTTGATCAAGATCTTAAAAGCATCATTTGTAGATACTCTTTAGGTGGTTGGAACTGGTAACTTTTTTGCTTTTACAAAATGTCAAACTCCACTATGTAGCAATGAATCTATGTGACAGCATACTGGTTCATAAAAAGCTGTATCTTAAAATTTTCTCTGTTCATGATAGCCAATATAATTGATATAGAGCCTAAAGAAAACTGTCTTGTGTTCCACTATGAGAATTAATTCAGTGAGCAAATTGGAAAAGGTTTTTGGTGGACATTGTTGTGAATTTTCTGGTTTGCTCTAGGCGATTGCAGTGAATCGGGAGTTACTGTAGCCTTCCAGTTACATATGTTCCTACATGTCTTCTAAAATGCGGAATAATCCCATGCACTGGGGGCCTGAATGGAACGATTCTTGTGAGCTAATAATGCACAGGCTGGTATTTGCCTTGTAGTGTTGTCTTGTTTTGTTGCTATGTGAGAGAAAGTAGCAACTTGCTAATTTAAGTCTAATATTCAGATACCATTCTTCTTTTGTTCTTAACATAGGTCCTTGACTAATCGGGTGCAGTCAGATCATTTGACTTGGCTGAACATTCCTGTAGTTTACTAGCTGCTTATTATAGTGCTATAAACCTACATATTACTCATAAAGATGTAGCCTATTATATTTCATAATTATTATGTTTGATTAAAAGATGATAAATCTTTTAATTGAAGCTTTCCTTGAAGGCAAATTGAAAAGAAAAACAGCAGGGGCGGTTGGGAAAGCTGTTACTGGAGGATTTTGTGCAGTAGTTCTAGCTGGTGGGATTAGGTAGCACTTGTCAAAGTGGTTAGATTAAAATAAATCGGTGAGGTCTAAGCTAAATCTTTGAAAGTCGGTTTCTAATAATAACATGCCCACTACTGTATTCCCAAACCTTGGTTTTATGATGAAGGGTTTGAGAGCTCAATTGTTGGTACATTGCTAATGAAGTTGAGCTGTGGATCAGCATGTGATGAGCATGCTTATGTTCACCCCTGGTCCCGATTACTGTCTGCAGTTTCATGTTAGAAGAGGAAATTAGCTGTTGGGAACAAATAGTTGGTGGTCAAGGAAGTGTTTTGGGAGACAGTAGACCCTGGATGAGCTGTGGTTAAATTATTCCAAGTGTTCCTTTTAAACTAAATCTTATATCTTAAGTTAAACACCTTCTGATTATTCTGTCTGAAGGAGCACATAGCCCAAGTGATTAGGACGGCTGTTAGAATGAAGCAGCTGAACCTCATTATGCTGATTTCTGTTCTAGGCCAGCCTCTGTAGTCTTCTATGTATCATGAGATCAGTATGATCCAGTGAAGCACTGCTCGATAGACATTTTTTCTGGTGGCAGTCACCAAAACACCCAACATAAAAGCAAATTAAATTGTTTTTATCAGCTCATCTTACAAAGGCAATTCAATATTTATTTTTGAAATCAAGAAGCACATTGGAATCTCAGAATGGTTTGTGCTAGAAGGGACCTTAAAGATCATATAGGACATCTTTTGCTAGATAAGATTGCTAAAAGCCGTATCCAACCTGACCATGAACACTTCCAGTGATGGGGAATCCACAACTTCTGTGGGCAACCTTCCCTTTTTTAGGTTTAAAACCATTGTCCCTTGTCCTGTTATTACAGGGAGTAAGTCTCTCCATCTTTTTTATAAGCTCCCTTTATACGCTGAGAGGCTGTAATAGTGTTTATCTGGAGTCACCTCTTCTCCAAGCTAAACAACAGTCATCCTCTTTATAAAAGAGGTGTTACAGCACTCTAATAATTTTTGTGACCTTCCTCTGGACCCATTTTAGCAGGTCCCTGTCTGTCTTATACTGGGGACCCCAGAAATGAATGTAGTACTCCAGGTGCGATCTCACAAGCGTGAAGAAATGTTCAGTGAGAGGAGAGCAGGGAAAGCAGTTTGGTGCTTTTGCAAGTAGCTAAGGGCCAGGCTACGAAGCACAAGAATAATTCTAATTAAATGTGACAAACTCTACAGTATGTCCTCTTACCATTAAGATATACAGGTTGTCTCTTGAGATGTGAACAGTGGAATTAAACAAAAAATGAAATGAAGCAATGATAGTGGGCAGGTAGAGTTGGACTCAATCTCAAAGGTATTTTCAAACCAAGTGATATGATTCTGTGAATATCATTAGGCATCAAGTGTTTTCCATTTTTTTTTGTTTCTGGTATTTCTCCCATCCATTGGCCTATAATTAACTTATTTGTCAAAAATTCAGCAGGTATCTAGGGATTAAAATCCAGTATGTCCTTAATCATATTCAGTAATTATAATTCTATTCACTTTGCAAGTGGGAGAATAATGCAACTGCAGTTTAAATGGACAAGAACAGTCTCCCCCTCTTCTGTGCCAGCCACTAATCCTCAGCCTATTGCTCTTTTCTTTCTTGCACCAGGAAGATCACCTACGTGGTGAGTGGAGAAATAATCAGGATCCATCTTACATGTTCATGTCAATGTTTGTTATGAGTGTTTTGTTTAACATGGACAACTTTTTCACTGTGATTTATTTCAATGCTCCAGAGCTGACAGCACTAATGCAGGGGAAGAAACAGTGGAGGGGTGAGCTTGTGACTAGTGTAGGAGAAGACCTCTTCCAAGAGATAATGTTTTATCCTGACCGTAAATGCTTGCATTGCCCATACAGTGCTTATTCTGACATCACGTCCTGTCAGTTTACCTCTGCCTTGCAGCTTTTCCACTGTTAAGCAGTGGTAGCTGGGGATAATTTTTCCTCTCATTTCTTTTTGCTCCTCCTATCACTTCTATATATCTCCGGTCTTAAGGTTGTCACTTGCAGGAATATTAAACATACAACTATCCTGAGATGCTTTTAGTAGGACAAGCAGGGGATTCCTTGTTCTTCAGTGAAAATAGCTCTCATTAATATATCTCATGCATCAATCAATTAAAGGAATGTTGGCTATGCCGCATGATTTTTATGATGGTACAGCCTACTAAGAGTAAGATGATGTTCTGAAGTGCATGTTTTCTTCCAGGAGATGGCAGGTATGTGGTTTTAAAACAACCTGATTCTTTTGAACCTGCTGTGTGCTCTCAACACCATAGACATCTGTTTGAAAAGATGTAAATGACATTTTCATGCATTTAAGGGATCTGTTGTACAGTGAGAATAGCTGTAACTTCAATAGGAGTCTTTTCTACAGGGATCTAGAAGAAATGGCTGACAGGATATTTTGGCAGTGTTCTGCAAAATAGGCTTTGGTCATTCTTTGTATAAACTGGGCTGCACAGTAAGAGGGCAACAGTGAAAGCACAAGCCTTCATTTAGCTAAAAGGAAAATTTAGAGGACCCCTCTGCAATCTCCCAAAGAACAAATAAACTGACCGGGGAAATAGAGATGTCTTCATTTTGGCATAAAACTACAGCTGGAGAAAGGCTTTAATCTCCCAGAATGTGCCTGGGACTACCATTTACTGATACCTGAAGAAGTATCAAATATACACAAAACTGGAAATGCAAAATGACATGGTAAGTTAAGGATCTCTGGAGGTCTTCTAGTCCAGAGTCCTGTTCAAATCAGGGCTGATCTCAATGGTTTTTTTTCTGTTTTCCTAACACTCTTTCTAGAAGTGATCAGAGGACTAAGCGTGACTTTAAATTGTAAAGCTCTGCCTTGACATATGGGTGGCTCTTTCATAAAAACAACTTCCCTGAGAGTGTTCACAGACAGTATTTTAGGGTTTCTAGTCAAGGTGGTGAAGTTTCAACTTCTCACTAAAATTCTTCAGATGCACTTCCAAAAAGATTTCTTAAAATAAAAACTCCGTTTAAACACAAGTCTGTCTGAATGAATGACTTTTCCATCCTTATATCAATTAAGAAGAATTTGGAAAGAAACTATTCTACATTTTACGATCAGATGTTTTAATGTAGCTAATGGTTACATCTCTTCATACAGATGCAGCAAGTATACAAATACATGTGTGTAGCATGGATGTCAATAAATGGCTTTCATTACAGTGAATGCAAGCTCTAGTGGAAGAAGTTACAATGAACTACATGAATATATGTTTTTTTAAGTGACAGCACGTGCGTGCAATGCAGTCTATGGTAACTTGTGCATGCTGTGTGTTAAGCAAGTAGCTTACAATAGACAAATAGGTGTTTTAATGACAGAAATGGAGCAAAGGATCTTGAAACCAGATAGGGAAACTGCAACAGCTGTTAAGCTATTTCTTAAAATGCACCCTTGCTACTATGGAAGAAATGCAAGACACATGGTGGGACTGCAGCCACTATTTATACACATTCTCTCAGTCCCAGGAGAAATTTTTTCATTTACAAGTATCGAAGCTTTAAAAATGAAAAGCCAACATATTTTACATGTTACATCTCTTTATCTGTAGTCATGAATGCATACTCTCATTCTGTGGTAGGTGTTAATCCTAGATTTTAAACTTTCTCCCAGAGTGGAAGCACGTTATTCACATCTGGAGCTCACTAGAAAGAGGGATTGAGAGCAGTTTGGTGATTTACATGTGTTATTATTTCAGTACTGGAAGCATGTTCTTCTTGATTCTACAGGAGTCTCTGTGAAAGGGCACACCATCTCATAATTCATGGAGATAAAGGTCATATGCTTGCAATGAAATATCTTTTATATCTTATATTGAGTGTGAATAGTATAGACGACCCAGTTATTAAATATGTAAAATATTATAAATCTTCAAATCTTAAGTTGTTTATTCAATATTGAAGAAAAACTGAACTTTTACATTTCCCAAGCTAAGACCAAGCAAAGTGACAATACTACTAAAGACTTTCTGAAAACAGACTGGTTTAGGTATACTTGTTAACATGACTTATCTTTGGAAGATGCAGATATTTCAGACACAGGAAGGATGTTCAGAATCTTGCTAGAAAGACTTGTGTGGATTTTCTTGAGAGCTTTTCGGAAAGACTTGACTATATTTTAGACTGTCAAAAAGCACTAGATTCACATGCATTTCAGACATGTGTCCTCTTTCAGTCCTTATCTACTAATTTCTATTGTAAAACTGCATGGAACCATCTTTTGAAATATATGTTTTATTCTAAACTGCTGCTTCAAATACACTTAAATGAATATCTTTTATGGATTTTTTTCTCTGATTCTTTTTCCTCTGCCAGTTCTCCAGGTGGCTCAACTAAATCTTTTTAGAATGTGTACTCAGAGTTACACTGACATAAATTATTCTTTATATTTTCATCGTTACCTTTTCAGGTCTCCCTTTTAAAGCCAGGTCTCCTTGGTAAGAAATGCTGCAGACAAATTGAGGACTTTGCATTCCACTTACAAGTAAGAGGAGGCTCTCCAAGAAGTATTTTCAGTGTTTTAAACAAGATGTTCTCCAAATAATAGCAAGGATCTAAACGCTCTTCACAGTTTTTGACTGTGGTTTGTAGGAAGTATTTTTTTTCCATTAATTTCTCCTGGATATCAAGAAAAGTGAAAAAAAAAAGTCAACTCAGTATGACTTTGGAAAGTAGGCATGCATCTGTTAGTTATTCAAAGTCCTATTTAAAACTTCAAGGAACCTTGAAGTAAATCTTAAAGCTTTGTCAAGCTTCTGTGCTTGTTGTGTCCACTGTGGTCCCTGAAGAGAGAAGGCTACAGGGTCACACCTGTTCCTTCAAATGAAACATATGATTTATGCTTGAGTGGCTTTGGGGTCACAATACAGAGATAAAAAATCCCCAAAGGACAAAACAGATTCTTTCATCTGCAGGATCTAAACAGGTGTTTCCACCCTTTTATACCAGCTGCCAAATGTTGGCAGAATGCAGTGCTAATGAATAGAAGACAAAATAAGGAAAGAATATCTTGTCGTGAAACTTGAGTTTCAGTGCTTGATTTCCTTTCCACATGTGACTTGCATAATTGCATAAATAGGAAGGATCTGCTGTTCTGTTCACATTATACAATTCTGACACTTGGACATACTGAGTGTTTGACCTGAGCTAGCTGATGTACATTGACTCAATTCTGAAGAGTGGAGGGTCGAAAAACATTATCTATATTTTTGAGTGGGATACTTTCAAAATTAGAACTGAGAAATATGTATTTCCACAAAGGTTTGAAATAAAATCTCTACCTATGTTTTTTGTTTTGTTTTAAAGATTTAATTGCACTAAAAAAGCAAGAATCTGGAACAGAAATTAAAATGAATTATTGGTTAGGGCAACTGGAGGAACATGAGTGGCAAAATATATTTCATATAATATGCATTTTTGAGCAATTGCAGATACTTACTTTTGATCATCAAAACACTGACAGTTCAAATCCTGAATAAGCAAAAGTAGTATTAGAAAAAAAATAGGCCTTGTTCAGTTGATGGATATCTTTTCCTCTTCTAAGAATTTAATAATTCTGTGTCGTAAACTGAAAAGAGATTGTTTTTTAAAAAATCTTAATCATATGGTAAGAATTTTGAGAGATACAGATTAATAGATAATGTAGGTAGATTTCTATTACTACTGCTGACATTATCTAAAAAGCAAAAATTTGTTACCTAAACCTTGTTTCTTTTTATTAAGAAAAGAAACGTTAAGACTACTTTCAGTAGCTGAGGTGGGTTTGTAACATTCATTGCTGCTCCAAGATGGATGTTCAGGAGCATTGATTCCTCATGTGGATTACTTGAGACAAAATGACAGCTACAGCTAAGCCCTTAAAAAGGATGGATAGAAAACATGCTTTTTTAGGCCAGAATAGATTGGCCAAGATGTGTATGTCAGTACCAATGTACTCTGAGAATGGGCTAAATGTCAGGTTATTGATTGCTGGGAAAAGAAGTGAATGTCTAGGTATGTGATAGGAATGGCATCGGTGCTCCTCCTCGGCTTGTGGTTACAACTGTCCTCTCCTTTCCCAACCAAGCAAGGAAAACAATGATCTGAATGAGGCACAAGCTTAAATTAATGCTTCGTTGAGTAAATATCAGATAGTTTCAGCGTGTGTGATAGGCTAAACCATACTTGCACCCTTATCAAGATAGAACTGTACTTTCTTCATGGCAGGCGCATTGGCAGCATAATGAGGATGAGCAGCATGCATGTTGAACTGGAAAGAAGTGAAGGAAAAGAAATACATCTACCCTGAAGTGAATGTGTTCCATTAGAATTAAGTATTTGAATCACAATTAGGAAGTGAATGTTGATGCCTGTATTTCTGCAAAACTTAGTGTATATCTTGAAGCTTGTGGTGTGTTAATGCATCCTGCATTGAAGGTCATAGAGAAACCTGTCCTGCAGGGCACTGTAAACAAGACTGTGGATTTCTAAGCACAGAAACTTATACTTCTGTGCAATATTACTTTTGTAACTGAGCAGAATAATCTAATTATAGGCCTACATTTAAAAACAATAATCAAAACCTTTGATCCAGGCTCAAAATTTTAACTAGTTGGATTAATTATAGAATTATAGCATCGCTTGATTGGAAAAGACCTTTGAAGTCATACATTTCAACCCTACCTGTCAATTACTAAACCATCTCCCTGAGCACTTCATCTACTTGTCTCTACCTGTCTTTTAAATACCCCCAGGGCTAATGACACAACCACCTCCCTGGGCAGACTGTTGAGTGCCTGATAAGCCTTTTGTAAAGAAATATTTCTGAATGTTCAGTTTGAACCTCCCCTGGTGTAACTTGAGGCCATTCCATCTTGTCCTACTATTTGTCACTTGGGAGAAAAATAATGAACTATCATGTCAACATGAGATGTCACAGAGGTGTTCAAATTTATATCTAGGATTCACATGTTGTACTCTTCTGCTTCCCAGGTACTAACTCCTTTTCTTGGAGAACTAATACTAAATAATGTGAGTTTAATAGCTAACTTGCTCTGCTATTCTCCTCATTTAAAATTTTGCATTATAAATCAACAAAACAGCCTTTGAAACACAAGAGCGGTGCAAGCCTAAAACCCTGAGTGTTAGATAACCACCTCCATTTGCTAGTTTGTATTGCCATTTGAAATATGATAACAAAAGAAGGAAAATGTAATTCATAGTTACTGTGATTAGTTGTGGAATTGATTAGGAAATTGTTAACAAATTATGTCTCTTCAAAAAACATTTGCTCTTTTTGGTAAAGAAGTTAGCTTCAATTAGGTTATCTCAAATATTCATGCTACCATGGTTTCCTCAAGAGCTTTCCTCAAAAGACTTAAACTTAATCCAGCTGAGTTAGGTGAAGCTATCACATTATATTGGGATGCTTCAAAGGTTTCGATTAAGTGTGAGGTGTCAACCCAAGCTACACTTGCAGTGCTGGGAAAGAATACATGGTACATGAATGGAAATGGATTTATATACTGGGGGGAATATAGTCTTGTGGAGATGACTGTCTTGGTGCTGATCTGGAGAAGATAAAAAGCTTTGATCAGACTGCAAACTCTCCTTTTGAAAGGAACTAACTAATGTGACTCTCTGAACTTACAAAATTTGGACATGATAGAAACGGCTGTATGGTTGCTTCCCTGACTTGTGCCCTTTGGATATTAGCCATTCTAAGGCTTTACACTAGTAAAGAACTTTCTTTAAATGTCATGTCATTGTCTGTGTACACAGAGTTCACTGTATTAATAATTCACTTAAAGAGCTGTCATTTCAATTGTCAAGTGCTTTCTCTGGGAGAGGGTTTGAGGTGTGAATATATTGCAATGAATTGGCAAATTGTGAATGCATAATTGCATAGTAGTTTCAAGAACTGTATAAAGTCATATAAGATATCACTTCAATGAGATTTTGTAATGATAAGTCTTAATGTTATATAATAATGCTGAATGGACATGGTTTTCTTTTCCCTTTTCTGCTTATTGAAATGGAGTGACATAACTAAATGTAAGGTACTGTTGTTGGGGATTTTTTAGTGTAGAGGTGTACCCTGAAAGAACTCAGTTGATATGATAAGTTTTTCCACACAATATAGGTAAGAGCTGCACAGTTAATTGAGGATCTAATATTCAGACTTGCAGCCTTGTGTGTCTTACAGCCTGACTACTCACTTGGACACTTTTTCAAGAATAAAAAGTAGAAGAACCAAATCAGAAGCTTTTTGGATCAACTCTACCCCACCATGCTGATCATTTAGCAGGTTTTAAACAAAGCCAAAAGAAAAAAAAGTGTTACAACATATAATATGAATTATAATATAAATTGGTTAAATATGTTAAAAAAACAAATTAAGACTCCTCTTTTGCTCAGTATAATTGGGTTTTTTTCCTACTGCTAGTCTCTGCAGGAAATCCCACAGGATCATGGTGGTTGAGTTGGGCAAGAATTCAGATTTCAAGTGCATTGTCTTTAAACTTACAAATTAATTGGATTCACATTTTTTTTTCTCCAATTGCTTCCATTTCTTCAACTTGTAGTAAGATTCAATCCTTCTCAGTGTTTTAAACAAAAAAAGTGTTCAAATATTATTTTCTGTGTGGTGTGTATAGACAAATGTTTAGATAGGATAGAATTAAAAATTGAGAGGTAATCTTAGGAACACACCCCTGGGGACTAAAAACTAAGGGCAAAAATTGGAAGTTTGTGTATTACATTGTAGACTTCTTATAGTGGAATCAACAGGTAACTTTTTTCCAGTGTGCTTCATTAATTTGCATAAAACATTAATTTACAAACACTGATAAGCTTGGGACATACAGACATATTGAAATCTGTACTTCAACCACATTCTGGTTATGCTATATTGGTATAAAGACTTTCTCTGTCTTGCACTATGTCAAATATTTTTTGAGTCTTGAGTCTTTGAATTGTCTAGACTTTTGTTCCAACCAAGTTGTTAGTTTGCTGTATGCAGTCTTCAATGGCTTATAAAACTAGGCTTGAACAATTTTTTTAGTGGAAGCTGGACAGTGAGGTGGAGGCTTTGAACTATGTTCCTTCCTTTGGTGTTTTAGGAATGATCACAAGAACTTAAATTTTCAGCAGACCTGAAGAGTAACTACTAGTAAGCAAGTTCATATTAAACAAAATAGAAATCATTAATTAATCAACTTCTGATATATAGCACTTTATATATTTCAATTTAGGTGGTCTATGTTTAAATTAATGCCTTGTCTAGGAGGATCTGCTAATATAAATTATTGAGTTTTATACTGTTCAGCGTATCTGAAATACCCCCAGCTGTGTGATTGGCAAGAATATATCTGTGTTGCCATTTTGGATTTGCAATCACATTAAAAATATTACCATTTAAGCAAAATTTATCATAATGATTTTTATTTTTTAGGTGTTTGAGAAGCTTTAGCAAAACACGAAGTATCACTTTTAAATGGAAAACAGTACAGAACATCAGCTTACCTGAGGCACTGCTGTGGAGTTCAAGAAATGGCCATTTACTTCAGTGAGAAGTAGCTGTTGCTTTTAATTTGGGGAGCTACAAACAAGTGTCAGTTGTGGGACTTTTATCAACTACAGTATATGGTCAATTGTGCCAGTAAGTAGACGGCTTTGAACAGAAAAGTGAGGGAAGGTTGTATTAAAAGTAAGTACAGCAATATAAAGCCATATTCAAAAGTCTCTTGTGTGGCTGCCCAGTACTTTGCTATAGTGTATCAGATAAAGCATAAGTTGTCAGGGACAAAAACCTCCCTAAAAATGAGATTGGTTTTTGTAATGTCCATGTTGGCACTACCTATGTTGTTCTCAAGACCAAGCTGTTTTGAGGCCAGGACCACCACCAGCCAGATGGCATGATCCACATAGTTTCCTAGGGTTGACAATTCAGCTGGTGTATCTCTCACTTAAGAAGTTCAATAAGAAAGGCAGAGAACCCTGTGGATTTCTGTGTATAGCCCTTTGTGTGGTAGTGTTGCAGTCATCATTACCTGCTGTCCTTGACCAGTCTGTCAGTGGTGGATGACCCATGACTCGTACAGTTCTCGAGGTGTCTTTGCTGGCACTGAGGCTGCATTGTGCTATTTGCTACGTTTGAGCTCTCTGAGGACTGTCTCATGTCATGTTGTGGTAGAAGAAATGAAAGGAAGTCTTGGCTTTTTTTTTTTTTAATTTCCACCTGTTACCTCTCTTTCATTATGATTGTACCCACCACCATGTTTCTGCAGTAGAGGTAAGGTGAGAGCATAGTCTCAGCTGCAGGCAGATTAGTTCTTAGCAGTGCTTTCTTACCATCAGGGAGACTGAGGCCAAGAATAAGGTTTTCATCTTAATGAAGATGATTTCTACATCGACTTGTGGTGATTGCAGACAGGTCTTCCAGTGAGACAAGAAAATCACCATATAAACTGGCTGTTGTGCTATGGTTCAAAAGGTCAAGCTGAGAGCCATTAGGAAGTGGATCAACAGGATTGGAAATGCTGTGCAATGCGCTCACAAAGCCTGGAATTCAAATTGCTACACTGTCTCCAAGAAGCTAGTTAGATAAAAAAGCAATCTGTGGGGGACTCTCATCAGCTTATAAAATTGCCTTGGTGGCTTTGGCACGAGCCTGAGACAGTCCTTGCTGAACTATGTACCTAGACACCTTTTCTCCAATAGCTCTGACCCCACTATCCCAAGCTGCCAGCATGTAGACTTACGATGATCTTTGCGTCCTCCTGGTCCTCTTTGTTGCCTAAAGATCTGTGTACTGTTCCTGATCCAGCCTGCTGTCTTCCTCTGCTTCACTGCTTCTTGCAAGTGCATTAAGCAAGTTCAACAGCCAGAATCTGTGCTGGGTAACAACTTACCTCTTCCTATCTGAAAAGGAAGCAAGTCTTTTAGGATTGAGTTGTTTAACCTTTTAGTTCATGTTATTGAACCAGAAATTTCTTGGTCAATCTTGGGTTAGAAAAAAAGAGCATTTAAGTGTTGTTCTACCTTCTTTGACATAGTTGGATAATGCCTTTAAGAACTTGCACTAGTGCACTTTTAATTGATATAGGGTTTTCTTGGAGAGTTGAAGGTATTTCCAATTATTGAAAAATTTAAAATGAGCAAAAATGGACCATGTTTTTCATCTAATGTTCTGACATGCAATAAATCAAATAAATGTACATCGCTTTCCATCATTTTACTTGGAAGAACATTTCACCTAATCAAATTTCCTTTTTTTTGAGAAAAATGTGGATGCACAAGACCATATAGATGTTGTATCCAAATTTAGCAATTAAAAAGAAAACTTGTTTTTCTATCTCTTCTTGAAAACTGAAATTCATGATAGTGATATAAAAATAAGAAGCTTAAAATATAGCTTTACTACTATGCCTTCCTTCTTGCTGTCTTAATGAATTCCATTATTTTAGTGTTTGCTGAATACTGATCATGTTTCATTTTGGATTACTTGTAGAGTATGTCATCTACCCTTCATTCATGTTGTCTTCTTGCTATGTTGCCTTTACTGATTATACCAGTGAAGCAGCTTTTGGTACTAGTGTCTATAGATGCAGGAAACACTCAAGCATGCTATTTAATTTCCACTCCACTGTAAGTTAAGTTACAGAATCATAAGGTTGGAAAAGATCCCCAGGATCACGAAGTCCAACCATTCCTATCAATCACTTAACCATGCCCCTCAGCACCTCAACCACCCATCTTTTAAACGCCTCCAGGGAAGGTGATCGTTTGACATTGTTTTCCTTCATTTATCTGCCAGTGGGTACTGAGCTCATACATTTTAAGATAAGACCAATGGTCTCACCCTGGCGATCCCTGGAACGTCCAGACTGGGTCATGAGGATGCACTTGATAAATGCGATGGTGCGGTATTTCACCCATCCATAGGTGGCCTGAGGGCTCGGACACCTCCAACCATTGATGCCCAGAGCTCAGCACTGCTTCTGTGAGCATGCGAACCCATCACCATCCCCTCTGCCCTTCTCTCTCCCTCTCTGCCATTGACGCGGCACCATTTGGGAATCTGTTGAAAGCTGCTACTACTTTCTTCCTCGCTTCTCTTGCACCAGCCCATTTCCATTTTGCTCTCAAGCTCCTCACAGAAGCCCCATTACGTCCCCATCAATTACCGCTATTAGGTTAGCGGCAACCATCGAGTCCGCAGGGCGGCATCTTTAGTGCCATTAAGAACAAGGAGCAGCATTAGGGTCTCTGCTAATCTCCCTCCACTGTAAACAAAAGCTCTTACTGGAGACGCCTTTCAATATTTCATTAATTCTCAGACATATTCTCTGTTGTCACTTAACTGATGTTGTCATTCCTTGCATGTGAACTTTTTCAGCAATTATCATCATTATATTCTTAAAAGTCCAAGATAATAAAGTTCCATGAAGACAGAACAAGTCTGATGGGGGATAAAGTGATCTTATGTGTTTTTGTGTAATGTAACGAGTGCAAAATCACTGTTTTGGTGATAGCCAGCATGGTTAAATTGAGGACAACAAATTACTCACAGAAGATAAACCAGTTAATCAGTCATGTTGCAATGGTTTTTTTAACAAAAAATATATTCAAGTTTTGCCATATAGATACCTGGTTATCTGTGTACTTTCTATCTTGGAAAGCAGGTGGTTTATCCTTTTAAAATGTCTTTTGGCCAAGAAGCTCTAATTGACTTCGATTGTCTTCAATCTGTGTACAGCAGTGGAAAGAATTCATAATAACAAATAATTTGAAGACCTAATTGTAAGTTTCTCTTCTTTTGAAGTTTCCTAAGTGATGTAAATTATCACATGTGTAGGAATAACTGCTAGGATTTTACCCCATAAGTGACAAATAATGAAGCAACTGATGGCTTGCTATTTTGAAACAGGCAGATGGTGTGTTATAATATCTAGCTGTAATTGGGGAGTGGGAGATTGTTGTGTTTGGGGTTATTTTTCCAGTTAGAGTCTGGTACTTTTTTCAATGATTTTCTGAAGAGGAGTAAAAAGGAATGCTGTTAGACATCATTTTTATATGCTTCTACAGCCACTGTTTATATGCTTTTGCTTATATAGCTGTTTATGCTTCTTATATTTGCAGGATTTTTTCCATTAGAATATGTTGTTAGTTTCTTTGCTTTAGAAATATGGCTAGATACTGAGATTTAGACAGTGTTTCCAAGGCGAAAAAATGCTATTATTAAATTGTCAAGCCTTACATTAGCTAGCTTTTAAGAGTACCCTTTTTCTGCTTTCAGGAGGCCCTGTGATAGTAAGTCAGTAGGTGTTGGGAACTCTCATAAGTAGAAGAAATAATTGATTAGTTTGATAGATATTTTTTATTTATTTATTGGTTTGCTGGAGCCCTGTAATAAAAGTGAAGCCTTTTAGATATGGCAAGGGATAAAAGAATCTGTTAACAACTCCTTAGTTATTTTGAAAGTGAACAAACAAGTATAGATAAGAGTTCAAAGTAAATATTTGCTGAAATGTGTGCTATTGAAAATTTGAAATAAACCTGTAGCCTAAAGACTACAAAATTGATTGGAGGGATATCTTCAGCAATAATATCATAATCATGTATGGATTATGATTTTAAGACAGCTCTTTTGACTGGTAACAGGAAGTTTACTGTTCATAGAACCACAGAATCACCAGGTTGGAAAAGACCCATTGGCTCATAGAGTCCAACCATTCCTATCAAACACTAAACCATGCCCCTCAGTGCCTCATCCATCCATTGCTTAAACACCTCCAGGGAAGGCCACTCAACCACATTCCTGGGCAGCCTGTTCCAGTGCCCAGTGACCCTGTCTGTGAAAATTTCTTTCCTAATGTCCAGCCTAAACCTCCCCTGGCAGAGCTTGAGACCATTTCCTCTGGTCCTGTCCCCTGTCACTTGGGAGAAGAGGCCAGCTCCCTCCTCTCCACAACATCCTTTCTGGTAGTTACAGAGAGCAATGAGGTCTCCCCTCAGCCTCCTCTTCTCCAGGATAAACATCCCCAGCTCTATTAGGTGTTCCTCATAAGATTTGTTCTCCAGGCCCCCTCACCAGCTTCGTTGCTCTTCTCTGGACTCGCTCCAGAACCTCAACATCCTTCTTGTGGTGAGGGACTCAGAACTGAACACAGTCTTCGTGGTGCAGTCTCACTAGATACCATTTGCCTTCTTGGCCACCTGGGCACACTGAGTGTGTGCCTGTTCAGTCCAGAGGCTGAAATGTTGCTGTAAAATGAGTGAATAACATAGTCAGCAGTCCAGCTTGAAGCTGCTTCAGCTCCAAATTATTCGGCTAACTGGAGCTTAAGTTGTATGATGTCTTTCTATAGCATGTTGTTGATGGAAGAATTTTTTTGCATCAGTATGCATTATTGATCTATTCCCAAAATAATCTGCAGGATTGTAGGATCATGTATATCACATGGTATCATTCATTTTGATGACTTATTTTCTCAACTTCCTACTCAACGTGTTTGGTCCTTGTTTTAGGAGAGGATGTAAATATTATATTTTCATTTACTTAAGTTGTAAACTTCTAGAGTGGTCAGATGAAGAATTCAGTAACAGTTACCTTAACTGTTTTCCATAGCTTGTGAAGTCATTTTTCCTCTTGGGTCTTGTGGCATGTGTCCCTGCGCAGGGGAACAGCTCTAATGAGAAGGTGGGGGGGATATACTAACCAGAAACGTTGCTGATCTTTGCTGGTGTTATAAGAAAAACAAAATATCCTAGCTTTTTAATATCTAAAAGGAGAAGTGCTCTGTATTTATATGTTCAGCTGTGTAGTATGTGGGAAAATATCTAGTACTGCTTCCTACCACTATGTGTCAGGTAACAACATACACTACTCAGTGTGCCCTGTCTAGTGCAGACCTGTTTTATATTTAGGGAAAATCTTCCTACTTAAATAAAGCCAAGAGCTGTACCTCTACTTATCATTACAACATAAATAATATCAAAGTGATTTTAGTTTTCACAGGATGAATTACTGATCAAGGAATAACACATAATCAATTGGTTTCAAAATACTTGTCTGCTGTAACACATTGCTAAAAATTTGTTGACGTCTGTGTGGTCTATAATATTTTCTTCAGTTAAGTTTATACCTTATAAAGATACAAGGTCTTAGTAGGGATGGAGGTTTCCTAATAGCTCAGAGATGTAAGTTCCTGTAGGTTTTTTTTCAGATCTAGTAATTCAACAGCAAGAAATGCATCTACATGGCACATATTTATATCATCTCATCTATACTAGGTGGATCAAGAAAATGGCCATTGATACTAGCAAATTATGTGATAAGAGCATTGGGGATGAATTGCTAAAGCTTTCTCATGCTTATATTCTTTTGACTGTTTTTTCAAAACTGCTACTTGCTCTGAGGGGAAAACACCTTGGGTGAAAATCCTCCCTGTCCCTGGTTAGCTTTCCTATTCAACGTTCTTCAGTTCTTTCCTAAAGTTTAATTCAAGTAGAAATGTAATAGGAAGTCGAAGTATAATAGTCAAATGCTGGAAAAAAAATTTGGTTTTCAGCAAACTCAAGGGTGTTTTGAATGCTAGTTGTGGTATATGAGAGATACACAGGTCTCAAATCTTCTCCATTTGGAGAACATGGGTATAAGATATAGAGCATGTGGGTAGAAGAGTGGAGTACCTGCAATAAAGAAGGTAACACAGAGTCACTCTAGAGCTCACTCACATTGACATTTGAGGCAAGTAATTTACCATAAAGATGTCTGACAACCTTCGAAAGTGATGAGTGTTGACATGACTCTCGATTTGTCAGCAGTAATAAAAGCCAGGCGTAACTGCCTCTTCAGTCAAGAAATTAAGGTAGTATGTAGTGATAACTGCTATTTTTGCTCTGTGAGTCACCTCATGTTGTTCAGCATTTGTGCCTCATGCTCAACCCAATGTTATAAGGGAGGCTTCTATTCAGAAGTATTTTGTTTTAATGTTTCTCCTTAATCTCATTCCCTGACAGCCAAATCTTTGCTGATATAATTGGGAAATGTTTTAAGGCTGCTGACTGCTCACCTAATTAAGAAATTGATTTGGTCCCTGGGGGGACAGATTTTCCTAGGTGAGACAAATGAAAGAATTGCTTTCTTGCTGGAGAAAATCCAATCTGAAATTAAGGTTCTGAGTGTGTCTCTAAGATCGAAGTATGTTTTTAATTTTCCTTTGTGCCTCAGTAGAGTTAAACCAAAGAAATACATAGCCTGATATATATGTTTATATTGAAGAATTGGACAATTATGAGAAGTTAGATATGGGGGGTGAGTGAGGGGTAGTATTGTATGAGATATTAATCTTTCCTGCCCCTGATGAATAAAATATAACCATTTGTCATTTGGCTCTCAGATATGATACTCACCTGATACTATCTCTTTTGGTTTTGGCTATTTTTTCAGAAAGAACTAATAATCTAACATAATTCCATCTAATAAAAACCTACACACTGACAACTCAGGCCAAAATTGAAAGCAGGCATATAGATGAAAACTCAACTAGTAATTTAATGGATATTTCCAAAAGTCTCTGGTTCTTACTGTATTTGTTTGAAGTTCAGGATGTTCTGGTATTAGAAAAATAAAAGTTCTAATATCCTACTACATCTTACCTAGCTTCAAACAGCCCTGTGCCCTGCTCCCTCCCCTGCAAAAAAACCCCACCAAAACCCAAATCTACAACTACTACTAAAAAACCCACTCCAGGCTTGATTCTTGAAAGTAATTACTTGCTCTCTTTAATCCAAGACCAGGACAGCAACAAACTGTGTTTATCCATGTCTACTGCAGTAATAAGTTAAGGGGAAAAAGAGCAGAAATTTGTCACTGTACTTGTTTGGAATATGGAATTGAAGAGACAAGAATGACTACTAGGAAGATTAAAATATAAATACTGAGATTTCAGAATCTGATGTTACAAGAAAGGGTCTATAAAACAAAAACTCTCCACACTTCTTACTTTTATCTGTTCAACACTCAGAGGTATAAAATAGCTATGGCATATGGATTACAGCATGATTAATCTCATTACTTGAAATGCTTTTAAAATAATCAGCAAGATCTGTGTACCATCTATACTATCCATCTGGATAGTAAGATTAAGCAGAAAGGCAGTCAAGCTATCAAAGGACTGAGACTTTTTACAACAAAAAGCATCGCTAAGGAGTATTCTGGCTTAAAAAAATTGAGTTGTTAATAGCCAGACAGTGCAATTGAAGTCTTCATGTTCTGCATAAGCTTAAAAAAAAAAAATATCTTACTATAATACAAACAAAACTGCCTTCAGTTTGTGTCATTATAAGTAAAGATCACGTAATCAGCTGCCAGCAATTTGCTGGAAAGCTAGTGGCCTTCTCAGTGCTGCAACCATGCTTATATGCCAAAAATCTGGTTAGCCTTGCTTTTTGGCAAACTTTGGTTTGACTGTAATTCAGATGACTGAAAATTCTGCCTCATACAGAAAACTGCAGCTTTCTAAGAAGTAAAATTATTCAATGACTGGGAACATGCTCATTTAAGGGTGTACAACAAAATGCTTTTGGGTCTACTCAGGCAGAACTGATGGAAATGAACGTACACCTTCAGTTTTTGTGAAAAGTCTATTTGTACTCTGAATTAACAAAAATCATAGGACTATCAGATCATCCCACCCCTGTTGCCAGCATTTCAAGTTACTCAATCATCTGTATCTGAGCCATCATCAGAAAACACAAAAGCAAATTGATTTACAAAATTAAACCTCCAGTGAAAAGAAGCTCTTTAAAAAACATGTGTTTCTGACATGTTAGGAATAAAGAAATAGTATTTTGATTTTTTTTTTTCTTTTTTGCAGGTCAAACTTCATGAATAATATTCTGCAATATAGAGGCAAACCTAATCTTAAAGGAAAACTTAAGGATATTAGAACTGTTAATGAACAAAATATACTGGCCACAGAGTCCTACATAGAGTTTTATGGTATTTTAGCTTTAGAGAGTGTATTTAAATGTAACTTTGGGAGAAGAATTAAAATCCCAGTCCTGATAACTTACTGCTGTTTTTGCTTTCTTTGTATCTTTAATACAAGGTACATTACAAAAAAAACCAAAGAAACAAAAAACCCAAAAACCCCCAAAACCAAAAAAACCCCAAACCCGCCAAAAACTAAAGGGACAGATGGGGGTCTGTAGAGGAAAATTTCTTTAGGGTAAGGAATTCCACAAATTGTTTGTTGGTAAATTTCTCACCTATGTAGAAAATGGTTTAGTACCTATCTTTTCCCTAACAATTTAATTAAAACCTGCCTTCTTATAGTATTCCCTGATAATCAGGGTAATGGAACCAAAATTAATTTGCTCTCTTCATGAAGCAGTAACCCATGAGTAATACTACTTTAAGTAATAATTTAATGACGCATTATGAAGAAGATTGGATTTCCTGATTTTGCTGTGTCTTCTTTTAAACAGTGCAGGTGTTAGAATTGGGGTTGAATGATAGTGGGAACTGTGCGCACTTAAATAAAAGCTTGATAGAGATTTATCAATAATGGTGAATTTGAGCAGCAGTTGAATGTGATTAAAAGGCAATTCCTGATGTTATCATTCACTTTGGCCATAAAGCAAGATTGTTAGTATTAGCAAGTGGTGTTCTTATGGCGTTTTTCTACATTTTTCCCCTCTGAGCTACATTATGTGCTGATTTAGATCATTTACTCTGTTAAATTACAGAGGAGATGCTTCCTTAGAAAAATAGCATTGTGGAAAGTATAGGAACAGGAAAAAGAATTGCATACAACCTATAGCTAGGTGAAGCTAGGTAATTTGGATACATTATAGAAATGACTAACATCTGCCAAGTGTTGGGTCCAAAAGGAAAAAGCAATCGAAATTCAGCCACTTAATGTGTGTGGGGGGTTTTTTTGGTTTTTTTTGTTTGTTTTTTTTTAGTATTTACTTTCATATCTTAGGAATTGCGGTCTCACTAATAGAAGACATAAGCAGTCCAACACAGCTAGATTTTTATTTCTTTATGAACTATTTAAGGTGGTTTCATTATTTCAAAATTTTTATGTGCTTTCAACTGCTTTTCAGCCTACAAGCTGAGCTTAATTAAAAACTGCAAGATTCCCAAAAATTTTACTTGCCTACAAAAAGGCCCCAGATTTTAACACCCTATTACCTTGCATGTTGTTTGGAGTTGTCAGTTGTAGAATTACAGGCTGTAATATCTTCGGCCTCAATAGCACTTTGTAAGATATGAGACCTGAAACCCGACGTAGACTAATTCTCAAGATATTTCTGTTTCTTTGCTCAAAGCATGTAGTAGTGAATGTTGAAAGCATACAGCATCCAGTGGGTTACCTATGGACTTGAGAAAGTATTGGTGGATGAACTAGGGCCTGTGCTTAAGGCTTTAAATGCACTAATTCTGATGAGCGTAGATCGCACAGACATAGTTTTCTTGTATTGAGGTGGATGCAAGTCAAAATGGCAAATGTGAAAAGAATACACAGGTGGATCCAGGAACCCAAGATAATAAATTTTGATCTCTATGAAAAATTTATTGCTTTCATAATTTCAATTGCACACTCTCCTGGGTGGAAAACTGGTTGGCTGGCCGGGCCCAGAGAGTGGTGGTAAATGGTGTTAAATCCAGCTGGAGGCCAGTCGCAGGTGGGGTTCTGCAGGACTCAGTGCTGGGTCCAGCCCTGTTCAATGTCTTTATCAATGACCTGGATGAAAGCATTGAGTGCACCCTTAGCAAGTTTGCAGATGACACTAAGCTGGGTGGAAGTGTCGATCTGCTGGAGGGTAGGGAGGCTCTGCAAAGGGATCTGNTGGGCCCCTCACCACAAGAAGGATGTTGAGGCTTTAGAGTGAGTCCAGAGAAGAGCAACAAAGCTGGAGAAAGGGCTGGAGAACAGGCCCTATGAGGAACAGCTGAGAGAGCTGGGGGTGTTTAGCCTGGAGAAGAGGCTCATTACTCTCTATAACTACCTGAAAGGAGGTTGTAGAGAGGAGGGAGCTGTCTTCTTCTCTCAAGTGACAGGTGACAGGACAAGAGGGAAAGGCCTCAAGCTGTGCCAGGAGAGGTTTAGGCTGGACATTAGGAAAAAAATTTCCACAGAAAGGGTCATTGGGCACTGGCAGAGGCAGCCCAGGGAGGTGGTTTAGTGTTTGATAGGAATGATTGGACTTGATGATCTGATGGATCTCTTCCAACCTGTTTATTCTGTGATTCCATGATTCTACTTCTGGCAGTCAGGTAATTAGGTATAGAAGAAAAGTAGCAGATATAGCAGGTGTACTAGCAGAGTCTAAAATAGTTATGTGTGAGGTAGGAAGTAGGAGGAAGATAAGCATATGTATTAGATAAGTCTAAAACATATTAATTCTGGCCTAAACTACTGTAGATACTGAATGTTCTAAATATTCAAGTGTTAAGTAAAATTTTAAAAGCAATAACTAAAGCTGCTGTACAAAGGCACGCTTCTGAGAACAGCAGACAACATGGGATTCCTAATCAAAGAGACCTGAACAGTAAACTTCAGTAAACTTGTGAATGTAATAAAGTTTTGCTTCTTGCAGAAAATATTTTTTTTCTTTTTTTTTTTTTTTTAATTTTAAGTAGTGGTTATATGGGCTTTTGGGTATTACTACATATGGTATCCAAACAGCTACTGGCTCATGTATGTTAGCCACTTGAGCTGGCTGCTTCATTTTGATTGGATGTTCCATTTGGACTTTCTGGTCAGCACTAGTCTTTCAACATCTGAAAATGTTTGACATGGATTGAGAATTTCCTTCAGAGAAAGTGTTAAACAAGAATTTATCATCTTATTTACTGAGAATTTAAATTGAAGTGTACTAAAATTATGTTGAAGAAAGACAATAATTAAAGGAGTGCCACTATTTAACCACTTCCACTATAGGTCAGCAAGGAGAAATTCAGTTGGAAACCTTGCTCTTAAACATGAATATATTGTACTTGGCATTCCTGGGAGATTTGCACCTGTCTGCATAGTCAGACCTACAGATAGATTTGTTTACTGTTATGTAAGAACTCTTCGTTAAAGATTAACTGGATTGTAAGAGCAAGTAATGACCTGGCCATAAAGGTAGAAAGCGAGTCAGTCCTTCTGTTTCTACCATGTGTAACTTCAGGTGAGCTGCATTAGTGGAAGGTGTTTGCAATACAAGTCACTGATAGCAGAAGTGAAATTCTGTAACGAATAGACAAAGGTTCTGCTGTCACTGTGCAGCTCAAGAGACCCTTTCTGGAGAGTAACATAGTATTTTTTGACATCTAGAAATTATTTAAAATAATTGATGTTTGTAGATACAAGAAAAGCTGTGTTTATAACTATCAATTGCCAGCTAAGAATAGAATCATAAGCCTTTTCTTTTACTAAACAAAATGTTTAAGGAGGTGGTTATATTCTAGTTCTTACCTAACACAATTCCCACACTTCCTTTGTTTCCTAGAAAACAGAGGACAATATCTTTAAGCTTAAATGTGAGAAGATAGGTTACCTCTGTTACAGTTTGGGTATTGCTATGTCTTTTAGTAAGCTCATTGCTTACCTAGCACATACTACCTAGATTTTACAATGAAACGTGCAGAATTCTTCTGACAAATGCTTGTAGTGTTAAAAAAGAAAAAGGGAGAGGAAGCAATCTAGTCATTTAAGTCTTCCAGGAAAAAGATAGATGCTGCAAGAAATTAAGAGTGAAGGCTAATCTAAGGTGTAAAAAGGAATCCAAGCTTTTCAAATTTATCAGAAGAGAAAAAGAGTAAGACTAAGTATCCCATCTCTCACATGAATAATTTTAAGATGACTGAGAGACTTAGCTCTTATTTCAAGCCTAATGAAGAAAGTTTGTACAGTTAAGTAGTAATGAAGATCTTGCAAAGGTGTATTACATATTGATGAATATTAGATGAAGATAAAATGGAAGAGTTTGAAGATATGCAAATGTCTTTCAGCTTATGGTAGTAAAATTACATTATGGAGTCATTAAGTTCACCTTGCATTTACTCTCTAGCAGCAAAATTAAAAATAAACAAGTGGTACACGGAGAACTACAGCCGTATACAGTACTGGTAACATCAGCAGTTTAAAAGGAACAGCATTAAATAGCCTTGTAAATGTCTCAGACTATACTGTGATTTATAGCCTGGGTGACATACACTTGTAACAAAGAATACTGACCTTGCTATTGCTCTACTTTTAGCTACTAGCAGACATGTAGGAACTGTGACAAGTTAAAGCTCTTTGATGCAGTTAACTTGTTTTCTTGCCTTTAGCTTTGGACGTTTAATAGAGAAGTAACTAGGAATCTTAAAAATTAAAAAAGTCTTCTGCAGTGCTGGTAGCTGCAAAAAGAAAGTGCTGAATTATGAAGAAATAGAAACTCTTTTGAATTACTTCATTTGTGATTTTAATCATCCGCTAAAAGAATATTTATCTTCATCAGGTTTCTAGGGTTAAACTGAATGTAAATTGAAAAGTTAGAGTACCTGATTCTCTCTATAATATTATTCACTGTGTAATAGTTGTGCATTAACCATTCATTTACTTTTGAGGAAAACTATACAGAGGAAGAACATATGTCACGTTCTTACTACTAAAACAGATTTTCATCTTAAGTGCACAATGAATTCAGAGGAGATAGCTAGAAACAGTCAGAATGAGATATGCAGACTTTTAAATGTAATCTTAGAATTCGATAAACTATTGTAGTGCAGAGGAGGCATACTTCGTGCCTTCTTTGTTAACTACCTGATGCTCTTGCAAATGAGTCATTACATTCATTACATCACTGTAGAAGTTTCATCTTGAAAGATGTATGTCCTGTCAGGGGATACCAGCATGGGTTCAACACACACTCAGCTGCAAGCATTGTATTAGAGGTAAAGCTGGAAGGTGAGGATGTGATTATCTTTGGCTTGATTGGACAGCTACTCCAATGCCAATAGCAAGGTCTCAAGATTTCACAGGGCCAGTAAAAAAAAAAATGGTAAGGAACAGTTTAATATATTGCATTGTTTACTGGAATGCCATAGGCTATTAACATTTGCACAGCTTTAACATTCATGTCTGCAGACAGAAGTTAAATGCTGCATTTCAGCCTGCGGGAACATAATAAAACGGTAATGCTATATTGATATTCAGGTAGCTAAAAAATATCTGCAATAAAAAGTATTCATAAGAAATATACTAAGAGTCTAATCAATATCTCTAATTCTAGTAGGCAGGATGTTTTGGAAAGAAAAAACTGAAAGGGAAAGTAAAGGCTAACAATGATTTACCTACTTTAACAACATGACTTGAAGCTGCTAGCTGCGGCGGCGATTTGTATAATCAAGAAAATAAAGATATTTATTCAAGAGGAATATTCTGTTGTATGTTTTCTGTTGACAAAGACTATGTACATAGCACTTAGTTTTATATTATGCTGTGACATAGTCACATTGCATCTCAAGCTGCACACAGGAAAACTGGAATTACTTGGTAGTAGAGGCTGTTACATATCAACCCCCTTTGTATGCTAAGGGTTTAAGGATGTAGGGTGTGTATTCTGTTATTAAAGCAATTTTGTAACATGTGGTGAGTCAAAAGGATGCTCATGGGGACTTGGATGGACTAACAGTCTGTGTGATGTAAGGTGTGCTGAAATATTTATTTTTTCCTACTTCATTAAAGAACAGTAGAAAAGCAAGAGCACAGGTTAATCATGACCAGTCATATTGATGTTTTTCAAATGGTGTACAAATACTACGTAGCAGCTCCATGAAAGCATGCCCAGTTGCTTACTGTAACTTCTATTTGCAGTACCAATGTGCCTCTTTTTTTTTGTTTGTTTGTTTTTGAGAAAGGGAAGATGAAGTAGGAACCTAAATAAAATTAGACCTGTGACAAAAACATTGGCAAGGGTAATCCTCTGTACTTGTAGATCTACTGGGTAACTTTGTGAAAGAAACCAAGTAATGAGTGCTGTAGAAAACTGGGGTATTGTTGAAATGTCTAATCTTTTTTTAAAACTTACCACCTCAAAGGTATGCCAGAAGTGAAGCTCTGCTGGATTCTTTATAAATATTCTTTAAAGAATCAAATGTTGAGGCAAGCATTTGTCCTCTGGAAAATGTCTAACTAAAAGGTTTATTTCTTTCTCTCGTAGTCAGTGAAATTACAGGAAACAATAAACTAAATTAACAAGGTTGTAAGACAGTTTAGTAGTCATCCCATAAATAACATGGAAAAAAGTGCTGCAGGCCACATTCCTTCTGACCCTTCTGTCCTCTTGGACATCTTTAAAAAAAGTACCACCTGAACTGCTGGAAAGCATTCAAAAACTGTCTTGTAAGCCATTGTTGCTTGGCAGTTTGGACACGAAGCATGATGAGAAGACAACATGAGAAAAATACCATATTATAGGACAAGATTTGCATTGTTATGACTATATGTATAACAAACCCCATGGAGGTCATGTTGGATGTACTGAAGATGATTACTGGCACAAGTTTACCGGATACCTGGAATCCTCTGTGTGTGATGGACTAAGAGGATGGTGAGTGGTTGATGAGTGAATAATACTAAATACTTATTTTTAATAAGAAGAAAAAGAACTGCCTGAGTGTTGTGGCAGTGTTCCCCCCTGTTCTGGCCAACAGTGGGTAGTGCTTAGGAACATAGATTCTTGTCACTTAATGAAATGTTCATTTAAATTACTGGTGATTCGTGAAAACGGAACCAGCCTCTGCTGGTTACAAAGCATCATTGTCAGGGAGCACTTCAAGCAGAAAACAACCAATAACCCTGCTTTGTGCACGCAGTAGGCTTTACAAGGTGCAACTCAGCATAAAACTATTGATCTTGCTTCCCAGAAGGCATACTGACACGATGATGGAGTTTGTTTGGCATCCCTTCCAATCAAAAACTATGACATACATATGAAAACCTACAGACTGAAATATAAGCAATACAATGTTAAATGTCCTTATTCCTGGAAGTAGTAGAGGTGCTAGTTTTTGATGACACCTTAATGTCTTTCTCAGCAATAGGTTCAGTTAAAAAATAATCTGCAGTACAACAGCTCAGCAGGGAGAGACATACTAGGTAAAATAGCAGTAGTAGGTGGATGTTGCAATATCGATTTGTTTGTGCTTAATATAACCAATGAGAAGGAAGGAGTTAGGGTCTGAAGGAAGTAGCAAGATTTTTCTTAATGATATTTGGCAGAAGAGTAAAACCGAAAAGTTTGGTTGCTCAATGAATGATTTTAATATCTTTTGTAGCAGCGTTTATCTATTATTGCTGAAAGACAAATTCTGTTTATTTCCATATTCCTATTGCTGTTCTAAATTTAGGTTATGTTGAAGCAAGAAGATGCGAAATTCCTTGAAATTCCTTACTTGCAATATTTGAAGTTACCTAGCTTTCTGCCTTAGTTTTATGGCATCTTCGATGAATAATTGTCAGTCTTCTGTATTATTTTTGCACAGCTTGACAATATATTAAGTTTGATATGAGTTATTTCTAATATTTAAGACTTAGAAGTAATGTACCTCTGCTTTTTTTAATTGATATGTGATGGGGTAGAATAGTGGGCTTGATCAGGGTGGATGGAATTGAAGAAAATCCAAGTGAAAAGTGAAGATAATGATAGCATGTAAGGAAAAGCAAAGATCAAGTTGTGTTGTTTCTTTGTTCTTTCAAGGCACATTGTGTTCTTTCCTAGTGCACTTGCAATATAAGTACATTGTTACTTACCAGAGGGCCAATGGAAAGATGAGAAATAAATTGTTCCAAATTACGCTTCATTCTGGCAGTCTGACCTCTTTATGAAACCTGATGGATAAATTACTTCTGGCTTGCCTAGAATTTCTCTCATCACCAAAATCTTGTCCTAGATATTTTCCTCTTTCACTTTGTGCTAAATATTGTATTGAGAAGAAAACTACAGCTTTTTTTCCCCAACAGGTTTTTGGAATAAACAGCCATAGTAAAAATCTTTGTAACTTAATTAGAAGATTGATGAAGGGCAGGAAAGGAACTCTCCCCTTTCACTGTAAACAAAGTGAGTCTACTGATGGCAACACAAGTAGTTTGTTGTTATTTGTTATATACAGAATGTGTGTTTAAAAAATATTCATTGATATGGCACTACTGTGATTCTGTTTTCCTCAGTGAGAAAAAACCTTTGCTATTTGAAGATAGCTGATTGTTGTTATAGCAATTATGGTCTTGGATGCATGCATTTGACTTTCTCTATACTTTAGATAAAGTTGAAAATGAGTTACACGGGATTTTCAAACCTCACCATGAATGATGAATATTACTTCAGTCATCTATGATGGATGAGGAATAAAACATCTTTGGTATTGTACCCATATCTTTGGCCGCACTATATATAACAGGAATTTAATCTTGACTTAAAAGTGACAAAGAAAAAATTTTCTCTCTCTCATTTAGCAACAGTAAATACTCACTTTTTCTGCAATAAATGTGATGAAATGTCAAGAAAATTATAGTATAGAGGAACCGTAGAATTGCATTTATCCATAAATAAATTTAAATTAAACACTGATACTATCAATTGCTATTCTCACTGTGCTTCTATGCTGTATTACTCTTTTCAGTTCTATCTTGCCTTATGAGCTTTTGCTTTCAGTCAGGTAGGAGCTGGGGGCAGTTTTTTTCTGAGGTAGTTGAAAAGGATTCTGTGATTTTTTTTTCTAAGCACTTTAATCTTCATATATGTCTATAGAAAAAGGAATATCATAACACCCTTAAAACAGAGGAAACAAAACTGTTGTGTGATGCTAAAAGCATCTTATTCATTTCAGTTGTCCTTTAATTGCTTTTGAAAAATCGAGTGTATGCAGATGTGAAATAACTGGATTTAAAACCAGAACTACTAATGCTTCTATTTGGCCAAATAGTAATGTGTTAAAGTTAATTTTTTATTATTAATTATGTGTAATTGATAAATGATGGCTACAATGAAAATGTCAATACAGCATTTAGTATAGGAATTAAATTGAAGACAAGTCTTAAATGTTCCCTTTAGCTATTTACCTACACAAAGCAACTATCCCATTAGAGATAAAAACCAGAAGAATCAACTTTTGATCAGTTATGCTACAGGTGGCTGAACAGACAAGCTTCCTTGTACCACAATGCACTAAAGACAGCAGCTGCAAGTGCAGTAGCTGTTGCTGGAAGCATCGACACTTGAACAAGGATTCTTTTTGCTAAATGCTAGTATCTCTTGCAAGACTTCTCCCAGTAAACTTCAGTCATTATGCATGACTCTTAGTACTGAAACACCGGGTGAGGTATCTTCACATAATTTCATGGTATTAGAAGTGACTTGTAAGAGGGAAGCATTAACCACGTACTAGTCTGCATTTTTTGCATGGCTAAAGTTTTGATTGAATCCAGTGTTGTCTTTACAGTGTTGAATGCTAAGGGCTCCAGAGAAGGGTCTTGAAGCTACATTCTCTAGCAGCAACGTTTCTAGCTGCATCTGTTATCTGTCAACTGTCCTTCTAAACAAAATTGTGGACAAGAGTAAACCCTCGCCTCAGCAGAAAGTTGCACTAATTGAATAGCATATAGGAGCTATGGCTGGAAGGAAAGCTATGTGGGTGTCTTGAAGATCATAGTATGCTTTAAACCCATTCAACAGTGCTTCATTTCCTTACAGATTTTAAATAAATATCCACTGATGAAGTAAAGGATGAGGTGCTTGAATTTAAGCAGGCTATAGTGCAAGAAAATGACCAGGATATTAAGATCAAGTACCTCTAATTGTAACTAGAAGCTTTTCTGGCATGGTTTGCCAGTTCAATAACTTGCTTTGGTATAGGATAGTTGCTGTTAAGGCAAATGTAATCCTGAAGAACAGACTTTATGTCACTAAGGTGTAGCTGTCTACAATCCCTTTGTCTTCACTGGTAGAAAAAACATTCGAAAAATGGGATTATTCCGATCCTACAGACAGTTACTTTAGAATAAAATAACCAATTCCTTAGAAACACTTATCTTTTTAAATCTGGTTATTAAAAGAGTTTTAAATGATCATCTGAAATTACCACCTATTACATCTATAGTGTAATTATAAAGAAGTTCAAGATTAATTGTACATGTAGACCTTCCCTGGAATGCCTGTCTGCTTAAACCACTTTAAGAAAATTGTTACTGATAAACTAAGTTCATTGATAGATCTTGAATGCTTACTCTATGACCCCTTTATTACCACGTTAACTGTCCAGGCAAATTGCTTCTAAATACAGACTCATTAGTGTGTAAGTAGTAATTGCTGCCTATCAGTATGCTGAGAGAGGGGGGGAAAAAAAGGCCCTACCAATTGAAAAGTTGTATTTCTGCCTTTTCCTCTGTTAATGTGACATTCCTTGTGCTGGTCCAGTTTTTCACATATGCTTACAGTCCTATAATGAGAGCTCTTTTAAAGAATGTAGAGCAATCTTTGTTCTTCTTTATAATTACATACTTTAAAAAACCCCCACATAAATATTATAAAGCAAGGCAAGAAATAGTTTTATACTATTACTCATTTTCAAGAAAATGTAATATAGAGTTAAAGCATCCATTTTATCAAAATCTACTGTTCAGATCTTGTAATGCAGTAGTTCTGCACTCTGTACATCTCTAAAAGTGTGTTGTATTATTTTATTCCCTCCCTCACTCCTCCTCCCACAAGACTTCAAATATGAAGGATAAGTCTATACAATGTTTACATACTCTTCATAATGTCTTTTCTTAAGAATGGATCTCTGAGTAGGTCACAGGAAGTGGGGTTTCTTAACTTTTACACTATTGGGTTTTTTTTCGTAGGAATCAAAGTATGATGGTAGGTTGCACTTTTTATCATGGTGTCTGTATTTTCACTGGCAGAAGATGCCCTTGACTTGATTTATGAAAAAAGAATACATACTAGTGTCTTCAGATAGCAGATGAATTTGTGTTATGAAATCATACTAGCATTTGTGTTAATATGGAATTTAAGTTCTACATTTAAATATAAAGCCTGAAGTGGAAGGTTTTGGTTTTTTTTAAATTGTGTTAACATTATTGCTTGTTTACTTGACCTGTGAATTATGACATGTGTGATGAAACACACACTCTAAGTTAAACAGTTGTAGTTTTGAAGTGTTCATTAAATGATTAATAAGTACTCCAACACAGTCAAACTTATAGTGTTGTTGGAACGTAGTTCGTTTTGAATGCAACATTTCCAAACTTGATTAAAGTAGTTCTTGTAGTTGACTACATTAACTTGTTTGATGTATTACGTTTTATATTTTCTATAACTACATCAATGTTATGGTTTTTAGTGATAGGAAGGAAGCCATGCAAGCTGCAAAGCTGTCTTCTATGGCTTGCAGCTTAAGTCCGAGAAGCATATGGTAGTAATAATCACAAAATACTTTGCCCCACTTGGGATTTGTTCCTTGATTTAGACAACTTAGTATATCAAGGAAGGGCTAGAACTTATAGTGTCCATTAACTCCACTTTCAGAAAACAGGAATGACTGTTTTGTTTCTTTTGGGGTATGTATTTTGCTGACTTAGGAAAGTCCTTTTGAGTTTGTTCAATCTCTAAACCTCTGTTAGTCGAAGATATTCAAACCCCAGTTGCTACTACTATGAAAGACACACTCAATTAGTAAGTGGATTTTTACTTTTTCTTATTATATATGCGTTAGCTTTAGAAAAAGACCAAATAGAAAGATAGATTTAATCTTTTAAATACTAATGCTCCCAAGAAATCTCAGTTTCTTTTGAGGTTTTTTTTCAGTCTTAAACTAAGTAACAGACATCTGCTATGACAGCTGGAGAAGGACAAAGGGAAGATAAGCAGCTGGTATATGTATACAGCTGATAAAGGATAAACCGGCCTCTGGAAAATATAATAATCACAACTGATAAGTGCTAGTAGTAGCCCAAGATTAAAAAAATACTTATGCTTTGTATGAAAATAAGCTCACTGTGGTATGGTTAATATACCACCTTAACAAAATGATAGCAGTGTCTTTGCAGTACCTAGAGGTGTTCTGCAAGGAAAAAGTACGATTCCTTCCATACTTGTTACAGTGTGGTAACTGACAGAGCATTAAATATTTTGAAAAAGTGATATACTAAGAAGGGCAATTTATACTCATTACAGAAATATTCCTAGTGTTCTTCATTTGGTGTTTTTGTGTTTAACCATTTTTCCTTGGATAAGTATGTCCTCAAATATTGCAAGGACAAATGTTCTGTACTCTAAAAGAAGAAGAAAAAAATATATCCAGTGGTTTAGCTGACACAAGAAACACTACCTAGAAAACCGTACTACAAAGACTTACAGTTCTTCTGTGGTACTGTCTCCTGGGTGTTGAATCTGAGTAGTTCTTCAAGTATTGTGTGAACTGGAATCAATAATCTAAAGCTAAAAACCTTTCTGCTGATCAAACTAAGGTATTTTAAAGGATGAAGGGCATTTGGAAGATACTTGTAACTGTAAAACCAACCTCAGATAGAGACAAAACAGATCTAAATACAAAAATGGGATTTTTTTTGTTTGTTTCTTCTTAATTGTTTCTATCAACACAGAAACCATTCCTTTCAATTACTTCTAAAGTTCTTGCTTGGAGAAATTGAGACTGAATATCTGCAGTTATATTCAGCCTGGGACATGTGACTGCTGGGCTTGTTGCCTGGAAGTTGGGGTAGGTTTGTGGTACAGTGAGCTACACTTGCAGGGTCACATTGGCTTAAGGTGAAGACAACAATGTGTATTATCATTAATCTAGAAAATGTCTAATGCCACTTGTCTCCTCTTGAAATCATCCTGGAAATTAGGCTATAAAGGAAGCAGAATCTGATTAAAAGCAAAAAAGCAGACTATGGCAGTTTTGTATTGTTGTCACTTCTCCTGCGAAAGAGAAATAGTGTCAGAAAAGTTCTTGTCTAAGGTTTGAATTATATTGTTAAAATCTATCAGTAACAAGTTAAGAGTGATTAGAGTAAAGATTGGATGAAAACCTGAGGGAACAACTACTTAAATTGCTCACCTTTCTCTAAACAATATCTGTGAGGATGCTTATTGAGGTAAATGAGGCTTTTACAGCCTGAACAACTTTATACTTCGCCTTTTTCTAGTTTTCCCACATAGGTAGTTGTAGTAGGAGATTTTTGTGCAGTTGTTACACTGGAATATAAGAATATGGT
Organism: Piaya cayana; assembly: GCA_013389865.1. NCBI lineage: Eukaryota > Metazoa > Chordata > Aves > Cuculiformes > Coccyzidae > Piaya > Piaya cayana. Next base: position 286,942 of record WAAB01020143.1, read on the forward strand.
CATTAAATTCAGCCATCTCATTGCAGAATGAGAAATGTCTTACTCTCCCATTCTTACTTCATATGATTTGTGTAAGGTCCAAGTTGTCTGTTCACCTAGACTTAAATCTTCAGTTTCCAAAACCTAAAATTTGTATTTAATCTCTATAGGCAATTGTACAACCAGTAATGAATAAGGGCTATAGGGGAAATAAGTGCTGTGAATTAATGTAAATTATAAGGGAAGGATGTATTATTAATAAGGTAATCTGACTAGCAAAGAAAAAGTGTGAGCTTTGTGGAGAAGTTACCTGAAGAAGCTCAACATCCACTCAAAAATGCAAAAGGACTTGTATCTATTTTACTGATCCTTATTATACTTCTATAACTATGGAAGAGACAATGTTCATTGCCAGAGTAATGGCAGGAAAGGACAATTAAACAAAAGCCTTACAAGAGGAAAAAATTCAGGGCGTCTATTTGAGTTGATGACCATGTTCCCTTTTCACCTCCAGTGCAAGGGCTGTTAACTAAAAAAATGGGAAAATTCAGTACCCAGTTCAAGATATGAACAGGAGAGACCAACCATATAATTTTGTTAAGTGAAATAAATAGTTGTGAAGGTTGTCATTGAACAGCCCAGAATGAGGGCTTTTTCTAATGAGCCAGGTTCTTAAACATGAAAGAAATAATTGCGGATGTACAGCATCCAGCCCTAATTCCAATCAGTAGTACAAGGCAGGTGGTCCTGCCACCAGACCCTGCTTTGCTCATTAAATGGAGTAGGCTGATGAAGCTGGCCTGCTTTACAGGCACAGACATACTGTGTGGTCTTGGCAAGGTGTTTCTGTCTATGACAGAGCATTCTGGGTGGGTTTTTTTTTTTGGTTTTCTTTCTGTTTGAGAATAAAGATGTAGACTGTGATGTTCACATAGAAACTTCAGAGTTCTATCTTTAAAATGTCAGTGATCTTAATTGATTAGAAAGAGAAAAGTAGTAGAAAAATTATGCGTTGGGTGTTTACTAGGTAAAGAAGAAGAATGCCATGCAATTAAACATGTATTGATATGGAAGGACAAGTCTGGGCAAAGCGTTCGGAAACCTGCTGAGGGTACTGTGTTCTTTGGGTTGATGCAGCATTACTCTAGAATGGCCACAGCTGAAGAGGGAGAAGATAGTGTTGTTTTAGAATGCAAGAAGAAAACTGGAAATAGGGAAGGAAAGAAGTTCAATACTGCAGGGTATTTTTCCTAGTTAAGTCACTCTGATGCTTTTCACAACAGCTTCAGTGATGTATCAATTGGAACAATGCTTCTCTATGAGTTAGGGATAATTTAACCAAGAAGGACATGGTTCTACAAAAGATTTTGTTTTGCTCAGTCATCCTCTGCAAATTGCATTGAAGAGGAGAACAAGTAAAGTAATACAAACCCTCAAATACTAACAACTCCTTCACAAGAGTTTTTGATTTTGGTGGTTTTTTTTTTAGAGGGTAAATATCAGTGAGCATCTGAGATGCTTGCTAATATAAATTAAGATCATACAAGGTCTAAGAAGTTTCTCAGAAAATGCCTTATGGTTTTGCCAATAAGCTGGTGGAAGGTTTATCTGAGCAATGAAGTGTTGTGCGGTGAAGAGACCTATGAAAGCTTGAAGTGAACCCAGAAGCAGGTTGTTCATGATAGCTTAGATTCTGTGAGGAACGTTATGAAATCATTAGCAAGACTTCAGTTTGTTGTGTTAACCAGTCATTCTCTAATTTATCGCAAGTGTTCTCTGTAGCTGTAATCCTGTCCATGAGTAGTATGCTGAAAGTATTTGAGAATTTTGTTGGAGTCTTCCCATCTGGGAAGAGATGGTCAGATGTCCGACTATCATTGCAAAGGTTTCTGAAAATGAATGAGCAGTAATTGCCTTGCAGATTGGTCCAAAATCACACGCTACACAAGTACTCAATATATTGTCATTTCATCAAAAGAAAATGCTTTGCTGTTGTGTTTAAAAATGGACAATCTTGAATAAAATAACATCAGCATGCATTTTACCAGATGCTTGTAAGACCTCAGTTTCACCACGAATCCTGAATACTCCACTTTGAGGGAGGTGAGCCAGTTACTGTCCAGCTGGCAGCAAAGAGACAGATTGGAGGTCAAGATAAATACGAGCTGCAAGGAAATACTGAAAATGCTAGGTTTTGCTGACTAAGAAAAAAATGGAAGAAAAGTGTGGGCCTTCAAATAAAAGTCATATGTTGCTGGGAGAGATGAATGCAAAGACCTATTCTTGCCCTACATATTTGGATAAAGAAGACATGTTAGAACTGCACTAAAAGATGTCTAATCTAAGATTAACCTAAACTTTTCAAGGATTAGGCTAAGTAGGGAGTTCAGTTTTCTACAGAGCTATAACTACTAGTAAAATCAGTGGGAGAAGAGGTTGAGCTTCTACCTGTGGGTATAATTTAGATGCATGTGGTATGCCCAGGTGACAGTTGCACTGGAACAGCTTCCAAGGCTGTGTGTTGTTCCTCTTGCAACATTCAGTATCCTCAGTGAAATCATGGCCTCTGTCTTAGTAGAAGCTTTAAGTAAGTTTGTGGTAACTACAACAACTACAAGCAGATGAAAGCATTACTTTTTACTTTAAATTGAACAATAAATTTACATGGATGAGATACTTAGTTATTTTTTTCATAAGGTTTTCCTTTGAAAAGTTTCGTAGAATCATAGAATCACTAGGTTGGAAAAGACCCACAGAATTGAGTTCAACTGTTCCTATCAAATACTNCCTGTTGTCCTGAGTTACATACAAAGTTAACTAAAATCTCTTGCAAGTGTTTATGAATGATAGAAATAACCCAAGAAGTTTCATGAAGTATCTTCCATATGTTATGAAATATAAGTTGAGCTGAAGGGGAAAAAAAGAGAGTATTGTGATGCCTTAGAACTTTAGGAAGGTCTGTTTCCTTGTTTCCTTTAAACTCACATAGTCATAATCTAGAAAAATATTTTGAGTTTATATTAGCTACCTGAGTCATGGTATGAGCAACACTCCTTGTAGTCTGTGAGGGCTTTCTCATTTCCTGATCAAACTGTCTTCCTGTTGCAGTGATCCTAACTTAACCAATGAAATCTGTTTCTCAAAAGCAAAAAGTTTAGCTACAAAAGTAACACCCATTCCTTATTTTTCACTACCTTAGGATAAAATTCCTATACAACTTTTTCTCTATATACAATCACAGAGTAGTTTGGGTTGGAATGGACCTTAAAGATCCCCCAGTTCCAACCCTCTTGCTATGGGCAGGGACAGCTTCCACTAGACCAGGCTGCCCAAGGCTCCATCCAACCTGACCTTGAACACCTCCAGGGATGGGGCAGCCACAGTTTCCCTGGGCAACCTGTGCCAGTGTCTCACCACCCTCATGGTGAAGAAATTCCTTCTTATGTCTAGCCTAAATCTGCCCCTCTCCTGTTTATACCCATTGCCCCTGGTCCTATGACCACAAGCCTTTGTAAACAGTTCCTTCTCAAGCTTTCTTGTAGGCCCCATTCAGGTATTGGAAGGTTGCTAATAGTCTTAAGAACTTGAGGTATAAAAATGGACCAAAATTAAGTTTTATCTAATGTTGAAGATTTTACTTGATGAAGTTGAGAAGTGAGAAGCTATTAAGGTAAAACAGGATTTTTCTTGAAGGACACTTTCTTGGTTGTTTTAAGAACTTATTTTCCTGTACCTGTAAGGAAAAGATTTTTCTTAGCACTGAAAGAAAAATGAAATGGCATTGTTTTATGTAATATTACCTTTTAACCTTTCAGAATTAAATTTGATGCAACTTTACTCCAGATTCTAGCAGCTTTTCAGGAATAGCTATTTGTACTGAAAGGTTAAATATGGGAATCCAGAAGAGTAAAACCCTGAAAATTTTAACTTCACTGAATATCTATGCACCATTACTTGAGTAATTTGTAACTCCTGAACAGATATTCTTGAGTTTAGAACAAACCTAAAATACTTATTGGTAGTGACAGCATTTCTATGAAATAAATTGTTCAGTATGTTAATCAGATGTTCAGTGTAAACTTATTCACTGCCTTGAGTGCTCAGCAAAAAAAGAGGCAGAGAGACTGGCTTTGAGGACACAAGTCAACTGTAGCCCTTGGTTGTGACAGGTTTGACATGTTTCCAACCCTATTTTCTGCATGTTTTTTTAATCAACAAGAGAGCAGTCCCTATGCTGTGTTTAAACTCTTTAAGAAAAAGATGGGTCTTTGGTTGCTTTGACTCAGTTTTCTGAGTGTGGCTGTTTCATGTTGTACGTATTTCCTCAACTGCTGGCCACCTGAGTTCCAATTACATATATTGGTTTGGTTTGACAATGTGTCAAACCAAATCCTAATAACATAATGATATTGCTTTTCGTTGTATCACAGACAACATCACCATTGTCAGCATCTCCAAGGGATTGTAAAAACACATTTTTCTAGTTGTGTTTGCTTAAGACAAGTGAGACCATTAGATACAATTATATCTGGTGAGGCTATACAGGAGGCCAAAGAAATATATGGATGGATTATGTTGATACTAAAATGTAGCGCAGTTTGCTTCTTGGAATAGGTACAGGAATTTCAGTGCCCATAAGGCAGACTGCATTATACTCATCTTGAGTGAGTATATGGATGTTGTTTGCTGGGATCCTCTGCTACATCACTAGCAGCCAGAATAAGAAAATGCTGAGGTTTGTGTTGCATCTTCCTATGAAACCACTTAAAGACCTATTAAATAATTAATTACATGAAATTTTCTCTCATAGATAGATACTGTTTCTTTACAGATTTTCCACTAAAGAGCAAAAGGATAAGTTTGTCTAAAAGAAAGCCAAGAGGACTGTTCTGCCACAGAAGGGGAAACATTCAGTAAAGAAATTTTAAACATCTTTATTTGGAGGGGAGTGAAAAAGGAACACATTGCTTTTTTAGAAAGTTATTTCATTATGTCCTGTCAAATTTTATCCTGATTTAATACAATAGGTTGTAGAGGCTACTGACAATTTTAAAGTACAAAAGCATATTTATGGATGCCTGGGTCGAATTTAAGTGACTGCTAAGAAAATCTATACTTTTCATACTGTTCTGTGTAATGGAATTGAAAAGAAAAAATAAAGAGAAAAACAGCTCTTCTGTGACTTGAGACTGTTAAAATCAAAATAGTTCAAATGAAATATTTAACTTAATTATTGATGTATTTGGAAAGTATATTAACATAACAATACAAATTAGATAATGGTAGAGTTTCCATGTACAGCAAAAAAAAAGCATAATTTTTACTTATCATCAGATTATTAAGACATATAGAGTCACTTCATACATATAAACAGATAGTTCCTTAGGTAGGATGTCTGAAAGATGATATTTTGTTAATTCTTCCAAACATGTAAAGCTAGTTATTCCTAGTATAATAAATCTGATAAACCCGTGGTTATGGTAAGACTATTCTGCAAAATGGCAGTGGAAATCAACACAAATATAGCACCTGAACTCATTGTACAATGACTTTTCAGTTTAGTACTTTCCATGACAGTAAGAGCTAATAAGCATGTGATATTAAGAAAATTACTGCTTTTTCAGGTATATGTTTAATATATTTTCATGGTGATTAAGGCCTTTTCTGTTTAGCTACTCATCTAAGCTGCTATGACTACATCAACCAAATGTAATAGCAATAATGATTGAAGGAATACTAAAATATGTCCTACAGAGTCCAGTGGGACAAAGCATAGATATTCATCATTGTACTTTACACTGTTTAAAGATCAGTGCACTCACTTAAATTTAACTCTTAAAGATATTTTTACTAACTGTTGAGAAGTTCCTGGTAACCTTAAAACTAGAAGATTTAATATCAAGTTAAAATTTTCATGTGTACTTAGTACTTTTTTTTTTTTTCCCAAAACAGTGTGTGGGATAAGGCACCTGTTTTGTTTTCTTTTAGATATTTCTTTGATTGGTTTACCCTCTGCTGGTCTTCCTCAACAGCCATTCTGCTTTTTTGGGTTTACACAGGCAATTATTTTAACAAGACAGAAAGAAAGAGTTGATGGCTTCCTGCAGTACGTAGTTCTATCAGACGATGAGTAAAATGTTGGGTTTATAATAGAATGTTTCTCTCTATCACAGTAATAGGTAGGGTAAGTTGAAATAACATATAATAAAAGATTCAAGTAAATCACGAGGAGTGGAAACTAGATTAGATGTTTGGAAACCATTAAAGTTTAAGAGTAGAAAGTAGGTCAAAATGACTGCAGAAATTGAACTTCATCCTTCTTCATCAGAAGCTTGCAGTAGAACCCAAATAAGAAATGAAACACGGAAATCAATTTTTTCTATATAAGTGAATTTGTTAGCAAGAACAAATGTGTGGCTTTAAATGCTAGCCAAAGCCACTTTGAGCATTTGAGCTTTTTTTTTTTTTTTTTAGACCTGATTCTGTCCCTAAGTATGGTTTCATTCTGGCATGGTTTAAGTTTTCTATTTTACATGCGGCTGTGGTGTGTTTTTAGTTGCTTGCCAGTAAGGGAATTTTTTTTTTTTAAATTTCATACAGATATGTATTTTTAAGGTTAAGTTTCACCCAATATAATCTAGTGGTTTGGCAGCTCCTTCACACTTTAACTGGAAGAGTGTCTACAAAATGCTAGCTAAAATCAGCATTTAGATTGTACTTTGCGTATTTGGAACTTAGTGTTTTTTGTGTATGTGTATAATTTACTTCATTATTCTTGTTATTCTTGGATAATGAGCATAGTGATAAAAGCTTTTCCCTAAATAAACCAAGGAATTTCATTACAATTGATATTATAAAATGTATGGGTATATTAAAAAGAATTAAACAGAAAAAAATAATTTTCAAAATTGCCACCTATGCAGGACTTAGAAAATATGTTTGAAGATCTATGAGGAGCTAATAAAAAGCTAGAATACAAAGACAATTGTAAAATCCATACTTCTTCCTATGTTCTACTCATTTATTGCCTATCTCAAACTTGTGTTAAAATTAAGGGACACTGGAAACTGCTATATTTTCCAGAAGACTAACAATGAGGGAAGTTCATCTAGTTACTACTAGTGGAAGAAAGAATATCTGAAACATGTGGTGGCCAGTCTCTGAAAGTAGCTGCTAATATGTAGAAATGGTACAGAAAATACTTAAAATTGAAGAAAAGAGAAAAACAAGGAAGAAAATTAAACTTCTCTCTAATTTATGACTGTCCTATGAGAATAACATATGGTGTTTTGGTCAGTGAGCTACTACAAAGACAGAAAAACACACTGAATTGAACAGAGTTTCTTATCTGACCTACGTTAAAATGTGTCTTTGCTCTTAATGCTTTGCGCTATTTTCATAAATCAGAAAAACATTGCTTGTTCTGGTTGAACCAGACATCATCTGTGTCAAACATTTCTCAGATTTCTTAATTTTTATGTGCAATTTAAATTCAGGCCAATCTTTGCAGAGGTGTTTTTTTTCTTACAAGAAAGGTTTCTTATGAATTCCTTCTTGTAAATCCCATACAAAGTCCATTAGAAATAATAACAACACTGTAGGACTGATTGAGAATGGAACATCTATAAGCATACAGCTAGTCTTAAAACAGGCTACAGGTGGACTTAAACCATAAAGTACAAGTAAACATTATTCATTAGAAATTATCTTGATTAGCAGCTGTCTTTCTGAGGACAAAATCTCACCAACAGGGCTTAATTTTAAACTTTCTGTTATATTATGTTTTTACCTTTCTAGAGCCAGATATGCCTATAATTTTGATGACAAGCTGCAATCTGCTCAGAATTTGTTTAAATTCAGTTATTTATACTTATTTATTTATACTTTGAAATGGTGGGCATCAAGTTTGGGAGCACGTGAGATCTGCCTTGGGAAATCTAAAACCTCAGTTGTCCACAGTCTTTTAAATAACAAATGGGATATCTGTAATTCAAAGTTTTTTCTCCTGATGTCCTGACAATGACAGCTTCCTGCACTCTTTCTCTGTCAAACAGGTACTGCTTCTGGAGATCGCAAAACTCTTTCAAGAGCATTTAAAATGTAGTGAGCCACTCTTATGTCAGAACTCTGTATTTGTCACCAAGTTCTGTTTTGGTTTGGATCTTAATGACATTAGGGAGGGAGGGAACTGGATGCATATCACCCTCACTCCAGTGTGGTGACAATAGATGTTGGCTCAGGGTACTGACCAGCCCTCCTCAGTTCACAGCAGGAGCAACTATCTTTGATGTTATTCTAATTCAGTACTATGGAAAGCTGCTTGTAGCTGAAGGAGCTGCATTAATATTCTTGTGTTTGTTTTGATGATGTTTCAAGATACTGCTCATCTCTTGATCTCTTCCAAGAAGAGCAGAGAAAAAAGCAAGAACCTGCTGTCCATGCTACTACTATCTTGTATAAATATCCATCTGAATTAACTGATATTATTATATTTGAGCTCTAGGTGCGACTTAAAGCAATTTTGTTCCTGACCACATACATCTTCTTGAGACTTTCAAGCCATTCACTTTTGAAGGGGCTATTATAATGTGAAATTAATTTCATTAAACACAAGCCTATAGCTCAAATTACTGGTAGTAATTTATTTTAAAATAAATTTATATAATTAAATAAATAATTAATAAAATAATAAATAAATAATTAAATAAATTTAATGGTTGGACTCGATGATCCGATGGGTCTCTTCCAACCTGGTGATTCTGTGATTCTGTAGGTGTTCTGGAAATGTAACAAAGGGAAAAGGGACTTTTTGGTGAGGAACAAGACAGAGCTATCCCTAGCTTTCATCTGAATAAGATTTTTAACTCCTAGTTTGAGGCATTAATGTAACATGTAATGCTTGGTAATATCCTAATTCATAAGTATTCTCAGTTCCAGTAAAAACCCTTTCTGAGATCCTTGTATCAAACTGCAGAGAAAAGATGATAATAAATGCTCGCTTGCATTTATAGCAACAATGGTTGCTATAGTCACATCTTAACTCACTGCTTTAGTATACTGTATGCATGACAATTGAAACATAACATTCCGCATTAGTCTTACATTTCTGCTATGAAATTCTATTTGCCAGTTTAATCTTATAAATTGTTCATTTTTCCTTTTCTGTTGTTGTAAGTTTGGTATGCTCTTTGCCTCACTTTTGAATATGTTCGTTAAGCTGCTAGACTGTAGCTGCTGTTTATCTCAGAATAGTCTTTTTTATATTACAGTTCAAAGAATCACATCTGTTACTAATGACCAGGGATACAACATTACTTAAATATCTCTAAGTAGCCTCTTGAAATGGACTTGCTGTTTATTTTCAGTACAAGTGGATTTTTATTATAATGTGAGCATATGTAACTTAACATGACAATGAGGGTGGCTTGTACTATAAATAAGGGTATATCAAATGTCTCAAACTAGTTCAGAGAAAAAACATCAACTCAGCTGTATGGAAACTCAGCTCAGATTTTAAAGCATGAAAGTAACAAATTGCAGTTTTTTGAAGTATCTCTCTTGGTTAGCCTTAACTGAAACAATAAAACCCCCCATGATGCTGTGCACAGAAGGCTACCTATGTTCGGGCTTGATAGGATATATCTGTTATATTGAACCTTTACTAAACTGTGGATGGATGCCCTTTAAGGAAGGTTGCTTTTGGATACTACTGTTTGAATTGTAGAAGTTGAAGTAGAAATCTTTGGACATTTGAGGATGCTTCAGTGTTTGCATGTTCTTTAACTGAGAGCATGCAGTGTTCCTAAGTAAGCTGATGGATGACGCAGTGCTTAAACCCAGGATATTTCACTGCATTCAATACTTTCCTGATTTTTAATAGAATTTAACACCTTTCCATTTACTTTCCCTTTCACATATTTCTTAATTCCTTAATATTAGAAGGATGTTAGTTGACATTAGGTAGGCTGAAAATTTGGAGTTTGGAATAATGATTTAAGATCTCAGATGCCGTAAGCATTGAGATTCATGCCATTACCTAAGTCAATGATATGGTAAAGTATGTGCACATTTGGGTTCAGAGCTTAATACTTGGGCTATTACACTAGTAATGAGTTTCTGAAGTAACATGACATGAAGGTTTGAAATAGTGTTGCTTTGTAAGTCAGAAGTAAGGAGGCAGATTGTTTTTATTTAGTCTTGGAGTGTTGTCAGTCTTTCCTAAGTTTTAGAAAGTATGTAATGCTAAAGAACGTAATCACAAGTAGCATTCACCTAAATATCTTGCACTTTGATGGAACTTCTGTGCTACATGTACAGGCTGGGAGCTAGAAGATTAAGTTATATAAGTTTTCATTTCAAGGTCTGATTGGTTTGTTTGTGTGTTATTCTCAAGAATTATGAGTAATGCATCTCTTAAGCCACAGCAATGGGAATGAGATTCAGAAGCTTAAATCCTGTAAATTGTAGCTGAATAAAATGCAGCATCGAGCTGAAGTGCCTCTTCAGAGAAGAGCTGCATATGAATAGCAAGAGCAGAGTAAAAACCTCCAAGTGAGGGAGATAAGCAAAATAACTGATGGATATAGGTGATGAGTGTAACGGCATGAAAAAACTTGGGAAAAATTTTTTACTTAACAAATAGTTATCCACTTGCTAATCAGGAGGCAGTGAATTATTCTCTTGTAACATTTTGCAGGATTTCTTTATAGACAAAACATCTAACGATTTTGCGGTTAACATGTGGCTTGATAAAAAACCAATCATCCTTCAAAGATGTGACTTGCAAGCACCTCTTCCTACTGCATTTGTCACTGTTGTGATGATAGCAAAAAAATGAAAGTAGCAAGGGAAGAATTAATGAAGAACAGTGTTAAGACTGGGGGTCTGAATATGTTGAAAGAGTGGAAAGACCTTTTTAGTAGCTCTTTCTCAGAGCAAAATGGAAACAGTGAGGCCAGGGAAGAATTTACAGTAACTATCAAGACATGTCTGTGATGAGAACAGAAGACCTGCCCATGAGAACCAGTAGAGTTCTGGGTCTTCATGTTTTCTATCCATATGTGGTACAGTTTCTAGGAAACAAGATGACATTAAAGTTAGGAGCTAGTCAGAGATGCCAAGGGAATGACCACACTGGCTATTTTGAGAGCTGTCATTTCAATAAAGACAATTTCATTCAGGATCTTTCCCAAGACCAAGCGGTTGCACAGTTCAGTCCAGTATGGCATTATTTTCAGAAACAGTCCCCTCATAGCTGCAAGTCCTTAAAAAAAGTCTTAACTCTCTCTCAGTTCCCTTAGAAACCACGAAGGTCTTGTTTTGATGTATAAACATTGTTTACTTCTGGGTGCTATTGAATTGTTTCAGGAACATCACAAGGGAAGAAATGAAATTTAGTGTGTTTGATATGTCCAAGAAAAAGCTTCACTTGAATGGCAGGCTCTTTCAAAGGACTGGTCTAAATTAAGAAATCTTGCCTTGCCTCTGTTCCTATACTGTATTATGATGGTAGTACTTAATTTCATGTACTCATTTTTTCTAAGCTGTGTAAGATCAAAAATATTTAATCAATATACTTACAAAATGTCTAAAGCAAAAGGTAGTCTCATCCCCTCAGGGTCGTCTCAGTATTAACTAGGAGTAATTATGAAAGTCTTTACTGGGTAATGGTTATCTGTATAGCTCTAAGTTATATCAAGCATCTGCATTTCAGTGCAAGAAGATATATTTTTAAGCTTTTGTGGGATAAAGCAATATGATTCTTGTTTTGAAATATTATACAAGAGACAGTAAATTTTTGATTGATTTAAGAACAGAAGTCATGGGAACAAATGACAGACTTTCTCCTGTAGAAAGAGCTTTTCTCCTTCCTTAAAATGCTGCCTGTTTGTAGCCTGTATTTTGTTAGTGCTCCCAATGTGGTACTCTGCATAATAGAATTTTATTTTTGAAAGAGTTCAACTATAGGATTCTCAGTCATCTAAGACATATCCTGTAAAGAACTGCAGTGTGGTCTTTTGTTTGGTACTGCATAAGTACTTTTCCTTGGTAAAAGCACACATGCTTCTGAAAGTGGACCCTCCCTTGTATTTCTTTTTGATATTTTCAGGTATAGCATATAAGTAGCCCTATTACATTCAATATTCAATTAATATCCTTTTATTTTTCCCTTGTGGTAGCTACATTCTCCTCATCACTGAACAGATTCGCTATGACTCCTGTTCTTTATTGCTTAATAAGGTTTTTCAAGACTTCTAGGCCTTGCATGTGTCAGAATGATGAAACTACCATACGGTATCAGATTTCACATAATAATAAATAGTAACAGAAAATAGAGTAAGGTATTAGCTACCTGATAAAACAATTGCATACATTTTTATAAAAATAAAACTATTCGATTTGTTCTGTGGTTCTTTGTCTAAATAAAGTCCTTGCAGGTTTCAGATGCAGTGTTCAGCAAGTCATGGTGTATAAAACCTTGCAAATACTTTTCAATGCCTCATGATGGGCAAGGGAAAAACTTAACAATATGTTTGGGGGCAAATGCTGGTTTTTTCCTGATGACAGCTGGAAGGGAGAAGTAGTACCCTAGCCATTCCCCACTGGTTAGTCTGAATAACACTTGAAGTAAAATACAATCATTCATATAAACAAACTACTTGAACTGCTTGTATGGCTTACCAGGCCTCATGGAACAGTAGTTGTCTAAACCTTCCAGTCCTAGACCACCTTTCAGAGAAGTCAAATCACCTGTTGGTAAAGTGAAAATGAGTAATGTGATTTTTTTTCTTTATTTTTATAGTACTTAAGCAAAGTGTTTGTCCTTGGTATTAATCTGGAGGGATGTTAAAATAGTTTCTGTTTAGTATAGCTTGAGTCAGACTTATGTGGACCAAGAAATGAGGCAAGGACCTCTTTAAAGTTTGCATTTAGCATACTTTTCAATTCTAGGGGAAATTTCTGTGAAGTGAAGAAAATAAAATTGATTCTTTTCTTAAAAATTTAGGAAGGCATTGGATAGGAAGTGATGTACAAAAAAAACCTGTGAATAACTTTCTCAAGAAATATAATTACTCTGGCCAGCATACTTCAAAAAAAGTAAATGTTGTTAATCAGATCATTGTTACATAGTTTTAAGTGCTCATAAGATATGACTTAACTCATCTGACTTTTGACTAAAAGTTTCAATATGCAATTGAAACAGTCCAAACTAAGAAATTAAAGATGTTTGCATAATGGAATGCATAAGTGATTTTTAAGTATGGAATCATTCTGTATGTGACTTTATAGTAGATCCTGCAGTTATGGGGTCTTGAATGCTTCTGCTGAATGTGTTTGCTCTTGTATTATTTCATATTAGAAAACCTTGTAAACACTAGACAAAACTGGGAAAGCAATAAATAAGTATAGACCTCTTTGCTGGACCCATCCAGAGAAGTTGCTGCAGGACACCCCATGTGAATGTGGTTTTGGTTTCTTATAGCAAGTTTCTTATAATTAAACCAAAGAATTTCATATAATTCTATGGTTTCTTATAATAAAAATTGAAAGCAGCACCACCCAAGCCTGCACCCGTTGTGTCAATCTTCAAAAGGACTATCTTCCTGTTTTGAGCCACTGCTGAAAGGAAAAGTTGCAACTCCTGATTTTGTACTCCTGGAAATATGAAACAATCTATTGTGTTAGCTATATAGGCGTGGTGTCATCAGGAGCCTGAAAAAAAAAAACAGAAACAACCTGCAAGGCATGAACAAAAAAGAATAATAGTGTGACTTGCCTTTTACAGTGGCTAAAATATATTATTTGAAAGGATAAAAAGATGACCTTGTTCTAATATAAATATTATTCAGGGAAAGAGTCTTCCAACTGCTTTCTTAATTTAGCAGAAAGTGATGAGGTTCTACTGTTGAAAGGTGAACAGAGACAAATTGAGTCTAGAAATGAGCAATGTATTTAACAGTGAAGGTAGGTAACCATTGAAATGACTTAACTTTGGATATCTTCACTTTAACCTCTTCTGACCTCTGAAAAATACTTTATCTTGAACATCTCTTTGAGTTGCAGGTTTGATTCAGTCAAAAGTATCAAACTCACTTGGTTTTCTGTACCCAAGAGGTCAGATGCATAGCTTTGCAACGTTATGGCTTATAGAATATAGGATACTGAGTTACGACATATGGTTAGATTGTTTTACCCAGCTTACAGCTTGTATCTATCCTAATTAGTATTTCCATACTCCTTATTCAGATGAGAAAAATTGACTTGGGTTGCTGCTCACCTGTACAAATGTATTAAGTTTCCTTCCAGTCAAATGTTGGAGACTTTTGAGATTGTTATAGTTCAGAGAACCGCCAAGGATGTTAACTTATTTAAATGAAAGTGCTTAAAGTAGTATTGCAATTAGTACCATTATGCAATAAAATATGTGGAATCTTAAAATGGTCTGCTAAATATTTATTTAAAGCTGTTTAGGTAAAACAAAATTCTGCTATGACTAGAGGTACTTCATATTTCTGTATTTAAATAATACTGTAGAGAATGTTATGTTGGAAACTGGCAACTTTCATTCTGTCATGCTCTTTTGATGTACGTGTGCTACAGAACAGTGTTCAGGAGATCTGGAGAGAAGGGTTTTGAAGAAGGTAAAAAAACCAAGCCCTCAAACAAACCACCCAAACCCACAAGTATTCCAAGTCAGGCCCCAAATGCTCATTCCTTAAATATTCTCAAATTTTGCTGTTTCTTGAAGTTTTCTAGTTTGTAAGCTTTGAAAAATATAACAAGGATATTGATTGATCTTAATCTCATATGCTTCAGTTATTGATAGATATTTTCTGATGGCAGTATTTTTCTGAGTAAACTCAGCTTAATTCCTCACGGAAAATACTGAGTCTGACTTCAGTTAAATTACCAAAGTAGTCTGAAGAAAAAATCATGAGCTTTTTGTCTAGTGATTAATACAGTTAGCTCTGGCTCAGTAAAGATTTACAATGACTGAGTTTAATTTTTTAGGTCAAATATCATTTGATCTAAATTATGCATGCATTATGTAATTGCCATTATAAAATTGTTCCTAAGAAGGCAGAAGATGATAGTGGTAGGAATGCAAATCTTAATGGAAAGCTCTTAGAAGGAAAGCTGATGTACCTAATAAGACGCATAAAGGCAAGGGCTTTCCATAATATAGTGTCTTTCTGTCAGTAATGAGTGTACTCGGTTGAATTTCTGGCTTCTATAATGCATTGTCTTAATATCCTGACAATTATTAATGAATAATGACAACATGTAAGTGAAAAGAATGTAAATGGGATCCTGTGTTTTTATGTAGTCTAAAAATTTATTTATCCTATTACCATCTGAGGCCATGCTGACATTGTGCAAAGATGTCTCTTTACTCCAATGTCTCCTCATGTTCATATTAGACCACCTTCTGCTCTGTGAACCTGAAGGAAATCTCAGGGACAGAACTGTCTGTTCTAATATGTGAAGGACTCCAAGTTGTTTACTATAACAGACAACCAACAACTGTAGATTTGCAGACGATGAGGAGCCACACAGACATGATGTGATGGGAAGAAAACTACACTGCAGAGTAGCAGAGCATTACAGCTGCTCTATAAAAAGGCGTAAATAAAATCTCTCAAAAGATTCACCTTTAATTATACCCTGAAGTGTTTCTCAGTTTCTGTCTTGAAAATTGGATCTTTAGAAAGAAGACTATTACCTAAACATTGAAAGACTCGGTCTGTATTAGTCAAAACACGACCCTGGGCTTTACTTCTTACAGCATGTTCATCAACCTTTTGGCCAAGGCTAGTTCAAAATGATATTTGGCCTCACAAAGTAACTCGGTACGTCTGTTAAATTTATTACAGGTGAAATAAACAAGCAAAAAGCCATACCTTGCTGTATTCTAACTTCATGAAAAATGTTACTCTAAACACAAAGTCAGAATATAATGACTTTGAAGAAGCAGGATTATTTTCTTTATTTTCAAGATTTTTTTTTTTCTTACGAGTAAAATGTAGAGGTTCCAGAGTTTTCTTTGTTGTGTAATTTGTTGCAGTCCAGACAAGGCATGGCTCAATATTGATCTATAGAGTGAGCAGTACTACCTTATTAAAGGAAAAATAATTTAGTTTTTTTTTTTCCGTTCCTTCTCTCTGTCAGCTGATAAGATATGGAGAATAGTCTTGCTGTACTTGTGCTTCATGGGTGTTTGTTGAAATCAACTCATATCTATAACTGAATCACCCACTTCAGAGTATACACACGCTTTTGAATTCTTTGCAAGTAAGATTAGATGGAAATTGTACTCTTATTTTAGCGCAAGACAAGGTTTCCATTGCATGGCTCTTATGATGCTGGTGTCCAAGTTCTAAAATACTACAATTTCTTACTCATAGCCTGGAGTGCAGCTTCTTCATTTTGTGAAGTGCTCTACTGTATTCTGTGATAGAATGAGCACTGGATTTAAGAGCAGTTTCCTTTAGGTTGTACTTGGGATGTACCAGAAAATTATAAATAACAGTTTGCAACCAACAATAACACTTGTCACCCTTCTTACCTTTGCCTAGTTTCTTGTTTCTGCTGTTTCCTCTGCCTTCTCCACAGGCATTTGTAAAAATGTTTGAGTTCATCCATGCTAAAACTGATCAAGTAGAATCAGAGTCCTGATCCAGGCTTACCATGCACCCACACAATGGGTCTTCTGGCATAGAAGGGAGAGTAGAGTGGAAGCTCAATACGAAATGAGCAGAAATATTTAGGTTGAATGTGTGACTGCCTCTTTAGATAACTCTGCTGGTTTGGAGTGTTTGTTAAACTACAGGTAACAGTTGTATTAGCACTTAGAGACAGAAGTCTCTCTCATTTGGTAGCTACTCAGTGACTGCTTTTAGCCTTCTTACTCAAACTAGACTCAGTAACTAAACATGAAGCACTCCTGCATGGTGGGCTCCTTATCATAGAACAGCTAGGTTAGAAGAGACCCACCAGATCATCAAGTCCAACCATTCCTACCAAACACTAAACCATGCCCCTTAGCACCTCGTCCACCTGTGCCTTAAACACCTCCAGGGAAGGTGAATCAACCTCATCCCTGGGCAGCCTGTTCCAGTGCTCAATGGCCCTTTCTGTGCATACTTTTTTCCTAGTGTTCAGCCT